>OX375868.1:9590232-9740083 GCA_947359475.1 Heligmosomoides polygyrus bakeri
CGCTCACAACCGATGGCACACCCTGCACACTCTGCCTCAACAACTTCCAGATCGAACAAGTAGAAGAGTTCAAATACCTTGGTTCTTTAATACAGCAGAACGGAGTCTCATGCTCCACGGAAATTCACAACAGGACTGGCAAGGCTGCGATGGTCTTCGGCTCACTAACATGGTGCTTAAGGAGGAAACACAACGTATCGCTGACAACAAAGATGAGAGTGTTTCGATCCATTGTGATGTCAATATTGCTTTATGGAGCTGAAACATGTGTGTTTCTGAAAGCTGACTTGCAAAAACTAGAAGTCTTCCAAATGAGGTGCTTCAGACGAATACTAAACGTCTCACTTCGCGATCGGATTATGCGAAAATATACGAAAGTCCTGCTGCAACCAGCCCACCATTGAATCCGAAATCCAAAAACGCCGAATGAGGTGGTTTGGACATGTTCATCGAAGCAGCTCAGCGTATACCCAACAAGTTATTGTGGAAAATCAGACCGAGCGGGTGGAAAGTCCAGCAAGTTGCTCCGAAGAAGACTTGGATAAAGCAAGTGCAAGATGACTTGTGTAAACGAGGCTTTTGTTTAGACCGTGCGAAAGAAGTGGCTCTGGATCGTTTAGCATGGCAGAACATTGTCCGTAATTCTCGCCACTCCATAGCATCCACAGCGGCGCTGGCTTCGAGGCCGCCCTCAAACCAGACGGCCGCTAATGGGGAGTAAGTAAGTAAGTACTAGGGAAGTGTTTCTAACTCCCACAAAACTTCAGGTTGAAACCAAAATCATTAAAAACGGAATGCTGATTACGAATATGGGTGTCAATATAGCAATATGAAATTCCTTAGCAAGTTATGACCACCCGAAGTTAGGCTGGCCGTACGAAAGCGCTGGCACGAGAGCGATGAGTAAGCACAGGGGCTTCATAAGAATGGGCTGCCAGTTGCGCCGGTGGCGAAGTGGCAGTGCTAGCGGTCGTCACGTGCGGCGGCGCCATTGGTTCGGTCCCTGTTACGGCTACTTTTTTGCACATCATGTTTTATATTCGAAAAAACCATTTATTCTAAATAATGACACGTGTTAGATTAAATAACCCAGAAAACTATCATCAAAATGCTTGAAGGGAAGAAACCACCATGGTGATATTTTTATTTACTATTTTGCACAAATAGAACCAAGGTATTTGAACTCTTCTACTTGTTCGAACTGGGAGTTGTTGAGGCAGAGTGTGCAGGGTGTGCCATCGGTTTGTGAGCGCTTTTGTCTTTTCAGCGTTTATGGTCAGCCCGTAAGAAAGAGCTATAGCAGCAATCTCTTGAAGAATTTCATTTGCCTCAGCATCATTGTCTGCGAAGATTGTACTATCGTCGGCGAACATGAGGTCTGTAACGAATTGATCTTCTCCAATTTGAACTCCTTGTCGTCCGCTAAACACTTCCCGCATAATTGCATCGAGCACCCTATTGAACAGCAACGGTGATAATACACCTCTATGCCTCACACCAGATTGTATTGTAAACACATTTGAAGTTCCTTCTTGAACACGCACAAAGCTAGACCAGTTGGCGTAGGTCTCCTGCAGCACTCGTACGATTTTCGGTGCAATATGTTTTGATTCCAATACCTTCCAAAGAGCTGGCCAGTACACACTATTGAGGGTTGCGCGGAAGTCTATAAATACCATGATCATTCGCTTACCACATCGTAGGCGCTCCTCCATTATCTGCCAAAGAGCGAAAATCTGATCACAGCAGCCTCTTCCCAGACGGAAGCCGGCTTGTTCCTCTCTGGCGGTATATTCACGTTGTTCTGCAGCCTCGCTTGTAGTACCCTTGTGAACACCTTTCGTTGATAGATAGCAGAGTTATCCCACGATAGTTTTTGCAGTCACATCCGTCACCTTTTTTAGAATGGGTATGACAATAGAGTGTACCTAGTAAGTCTAGTAAGCCCATGGAGACGACGACAGGGTCGAAGCGCATACCATCGCTTGTAGGTAGCCTTTAGTATGACTTGGACTGAGTGCCTTTTGCAAGGAACACGGCCTTCTTGGCACCTTTTCCGCTTCTATGCACTTTTGTCAGTTATCGGCTATCTTGACGCCGAGAAGCACATGATAAAAGCGCAGCCTTCTTTCAAATATTTCCTTCACATCGTCACTCCACAGCCATGTCCGTTCGTCAGCTTTTCGTATTCCAGGAGCCGGAATCATCACGACTTGCAGCAATTTAACAGAGAAAATACAGCCGAAATCCCAATAGCAATATCCTGCATCGCGAAAAGTTCAACATTCCATCTTCAACGAGATGGAATTTGAATACTCTGAGTTGATCATCCAGCCCTTCCAATCATTTCGGCTTTCTGAAGTAATCTTCACGTCTTCAGCACAAATCAACGTCCAGGAGCCGGATTTCATCAACGACTTGCAGCAGAGAAAATACAGCCGAAATCTCTGATAGCGCGGCTTATTAGGCGACATGGTGAAACATTTCATCTTGTTAGGCTGCACTATTGAGCATTTCGGCTGTACTTCTCTGTTATATTGCTGTAAGTCGTTGATGAATCCGGGCCCAGGCTTCGTATTGCCGAGTTTCGATCCTGCAACTTGACGTACGCGTCGGCCGCCCTCTTCCAAGTTTCGCCGACAGTCCTGACTGTCGGTAACCCAAGCGAGAAAGCATAGCTGCTCCGTTCTCATTGAAGGTGCAGACATCGCCACCACAGCTAGATAAATTAATAAATAAGTAAATAACGCCGCACGTTTTGGCGTTCATTGAGCATGCGTCATAAAGAGAAAAAGAGAATAAAACTTAAAAATAAAAAGTGAATAAGAGATGGTGTTAGAGTTGTAAGTTCTAATCAGCATACATGGGTCAGTCGTATTTTGGAGGTTGATGTGCGGACGGGGAGATATCTGCAACTCATTGATATCCGTCGATGTGCCCTCGTACGGCTTCTCGAGTTCCAAAGATCGTCCACCACGTATAGCACTGAAACATAGAATCAGAATGCGTAAGGCCGTGTGCTTTTCAGAACTACTCAACAACACCCTCCACTTTTGCCTGTACTTTGACGCCGTGATTATGCCGATCCCGTTGTTTGTTTTCTCGATTGTGTTATGGATTCGTCGAAATTAAATTCTACACAATGAAACAACCAATATCCGTGTGCAATGTACAATCAATTCACTCATTCAGCTACATTCCGTCAGGTGGAGTGGCAGCCATTCTTTTGTATGGTTAGCTGAATCCTGGCCTTGGTTCCTGGTGGTTTTCATACACCGTTTTCAAATCAAATTGGACACTCTTCTAAGAAAGTTTGACGCTTATGAAATAAAAGTGGACATCCTCAAAATCAAAGTGAGCGCCGGATCTATCCTAGTCTGGGGGGCACATAACTAAAAAGTATGTAATAAATCGACTTGAGACTTACCGAGCGGCCCCGCAGAGGCTAAATCCGTTTGGACACCAACTTCCAAACTGGAGAGTTTTCTGGCGTGTTGGATCGACTTCCAACACGCGTCTTTACGCGCAAACCCACCACGTCAGCGGTGCTGCACTGGCGTAACACGTCATGTCGTCCACACGTCTTGTAGACGGCGGCTAGCTGCAAAACTAGTGGTCGTGACCTGCTTAGATGTGGACTTCATGATGTTGGCTGAGCTCGAATCTCTACCAGAAGGAACGGGAAAGGGGCAGAATTCCCCAATGCGGGCATGCCGCGAAAAAGCACTCTTGAGCTGGATAATACTGAAGCAGTTCTAGTGCAGAGGGACATTCAGTTTTCTCCTCATGTAGGTGGACATATATCAACCTACAAACTCCGCCGGTGCAATCGACATTGTGTTTTGAAAACTCTTGTCAGGAAGCCGGAAACCGTGTATGTACAGCATCCCATTTTCTACCAGTGCCAACCCCTCCATCTTATGGGCTACATACTTGATATTCTTAATGTGTTCTTCACCGTGGTGTTAGGCAAGAAGCTCGTTAGAATGTAAGCGCTTTCGATAGATTGTACATACAGTACATTCGACGTCGGATACAATAACTATCGCAACCAGGCGACTCACTTCAAGTTTTTTCGATCCACTCACTCAGCAGTGCGTTTGTGCACTGTTCTGTGATGACTTTGCAGAGCTTCGATCGTAGTCCCGTCTTACAGTTCTGTCAGCTCCGACTTCCAGGCATTGCCAAACTGTCTGTTAAAAACGCCTCATACTTCTTGTCTGCGAGAGCACTCATGTGAAAAGATTTTTTAAAGTGAACGAAATCTCCAGCGTGTATGATTAAGGTTCCGAGGGTGGAGCAAGTCTTTAGCAGCGGGTTCACCATCATGCTTCTTCACAACATCCAGGGGCCAGATTCATCAGCGACTACGACTTCAGATTGCTGTAAGTCGCTGACGATTCTGACCCCAGTTTGCCTAAGAAACTGTAGAACGAAACGCTATACACGTTTATCTAATCAGCATAGACCTAGAAGGATATCTGACTTTGCTTGTTTGGGGTAAAGCTGTCAGAAATAGAGAGGCACAGGTTGGACCCCCCTCTCTAGGTTTGCAACCGAAAAGGAAAGTGCACCATCTATCGGACCTGTAAGGGCCTGTTGAGGACATGGGTGGTTTCACCAGTGCAGCGTCAGTGACATAATGGACCTTGCGCTTGAAGACGTGTGTTGGACGTGGATCCAACACGCCAAGAAAGTCTCCAGTTGGGAAGGTGGTGTCCAAACGGATTAAGCCCCCCGCAGAACGAAATAGGACCTAAACTAGAAAAATTCACGAAGAAAAAAAGGAAACAGTTAAATTTTTTCTCGTCGCAGTTGTAAGCAGGCAATGTTATGTGCCCTCCTCACCATGCTAGATCCTGGTTATACCATGTCAGACGGTGGTTGCACGCGGCAAGCCTCCATTGCGTTGCTCTTTGCCCGCCGAGCCGGTTGTAATACAGCGGCGATTTTATTTTTTGTTTGTCTGTTCGTTTTTTGTTTCGTTTAGGTCCTATCCTCTTCTGCAGGAGCTAGTCGGTAGGTCTCAAGTCGATTTATTACAAACTTTTTAGTTATGTGCCCCCTCCCCCGGACTAGGGTAGATCCTGAGCGCCTTCCATAATAAACTGAAAATTTTCCGACGAGGTTAGAATAATTTCATGCTCAAGGAAATTTAGTACATATGACGTTTTTTGAAATTCTTTAATCCACCTGCCCCAGGAAATAAACGCACTTTTTGAAACTTTATATAATTCTCCCTTTGAGACTAAAATTTCCACATAAAATTTTTTCTACTACTTTCTTCTTCTATTCTCATAGAATATTATTTATCAGTTTCTTAGCTTACTAGAAATGAGATCATGCCATGCATTCGTTCGCCTAGTTACGACTTTAGTCTGATTGACCGTGTACATAGTGCAGCTTCATTGAAAGTGAAAATGTGTGTGTATGTGTGTGTATGTGTGTATGTATGTGTGTATGTGTGTATGTGTGTGTGAGAGAGAGTGTGTGTTTGTGTGTGTGTGTATGTGTGTGTGTGTGTGTGTGTGTGTGTGTGTGTGTGTGTGTGTGTGTGTGTGTGTGTGTGTGTGTGTGTGTGTGTGTGTGTGTGTGTGTGTGTGTGTGTGTGTGTGTGTGTGTGTGTGTGTGTGTGTGTGTGTGTGTGTGTGTGTGTGTGTGTGTGTGTGTGTGTGTGTGTGTGTGTGTGTGTGTGTGTGTGTGTGTGTGTGTGTGTGTGTGTGTGTGTGTGTGTGTGTGTGTGTGTGTGTGTGTGTGTGTGTGTGTGTGTGTGTGTGTGTGTGTGTGTGTGTGTGTGTGTGTGTGTGTGTGTGTGTGTGTGTGTGTGTGTGTGTGTGCTTTGATGTGCCGTTGAAAAGTGCAACCCTATGCAAGCAGAATTTTCGCTATCAATCAAATGAAAATCGTGATATCCAGGATGACTGCATGGCGCATTTTCTCGAAGACGTTCGCTTTGATTTGAAATATGTAAAGTTTGAGTTTATTAGCGTCAAACTTTTTATAAAAATACCCATTTGGACCAATTTATAAAAATACCCAATTTTATACAGATTGCTTCTATTTTGCTTCGGTTTAATTTGAACTTTAATTCGCCTTTGCGATCGCCTTCACTTTCAGTTTCCCACAGTTTTCCTGCATATACGTAATCGTATTTTGGTTTTGTCTGTCATTGTCATGTTTCGCGCTTCGCACAGTTGTCATTTAACTTGGGAGAAAAGCGAAAAACGCAATGCTAACCAGCTATTCCTTATGGGATGCGCCATATCGCGAATTTCTCGTGATCCTAGGACGAGTTGTGGGATACTATAGAAGAATTTTCGCTTTGAGCTTTATCAGAGTGTTGAGCTATGCAAACAAAAAAAACTCCTTATAACAGAGTCATATGGGAAAACTCTCATGGCGCTCTTCTCATGTTCCTTTTTTATTCTTCAAACTAACCTCTTGCAGGATGTTATTAACAAAATGCAGCTTTGGTTTAATTACCCAAGTTTGAGGTAAACTGTCGTGTATGTGTGTACCGACGGACATAAGCCGCCGACAACCTAGCTTACACCGCTCATTACGATTCGAGGGGGCGCAATGTCCATCCGTCCAATACATAAACCATGACTGGTGGCGAGCACACTTGCTCAGTCACCTCCCTAATCGGATCAAGTGCCTGGCGAAGCACTGTAGTAAAGGATGAAGGACGGCGTTACTCAATCCCCATTAGGATGCGCCACGCATTCTACTTCTACGGGATGACGTGGAGGTGAAGTGAAATTGTATTTGGCCATACGACGACTTGCGGTGGCCAGCCCATGAACAACGATTTGTCTTTCCTAGACAAGTCTGGTACCAACCCGTCGACCTCCGAAGGCCTGGGCGGAAAACCCGATCCCGGAACCTGGTTTTGGGTGCACGCAAGAGCCTGCACCTTCTACGACAGCGCTACACGCGGCCACTGTAGTAAAGGATGGAAAAACGTAAGAGACAGTGCTAGTCAATCCTTTTCCGTGATGCGCCACGCATTATACTTCTACGGGATGTCGTGGATGCAATGCTAACACGCAATTGGTCTACAGAATGACTAGCGGAGACGAGTGGAAGGTATAGTTGTGCTGTCGAAATTTTTTCGAACATTCGAATACTTTCTAATTACACAACTTTCGAGCACTCGAATTCGAATACATTCGAAAAGTGCGGTTTTCTGAATATTCGAATTCGACTACATTCAAAAAATGCGATTTCCTCAATATTCGAATTCGAATACATTCGAAGAACCCGATTTTCTGAATATTCGTCTTCAACTATTCGAATTCCCTCTGGAATAGGTCTTTCGAGCTCAACTATATATATAGACTATGGACACGTCAGTACATAGTGGAAGCCACCGAACCGCGAATTGATTCAGGGTCCAAGAGAAAAAGTAATCGGCGCCTTCTACGACTGCGCTACACGCGCCACTGTCCCTTACACGCGATATTGAAGATATTATAGTACTAATGTGGAATAGAACCACATCGCAAATGTGTGCAGCAGTACTGTGAAATAGGGCCGCGATTCAGCTAATCATAACCTCTTAAGGCACAGGCCGTTTATGTCATGTATGAACATGAACATCCTTCGACGCGGCTTGATTGGCTGGAGCGTTCCCACCTCCCAGTGCTGCCTAAATTGTAGACATCCGTTAAATATTTCGAACTCGCGTATACCGCAGTTGTGGTTGACGCTACCTCACATCTCAAGTTTCCCATCCCTCGACGAAAGGGCACGAAACAAGCCTTAAAACGATATGTACTGGTTTGTCCATCAGAAAGCCACCGTAGGTCATTGTACATGCCGAATACTCCCGATATCCCGTAGAAGAAGTGTGCGTGGTACATCCCACAAAGGGATTGGGTAAAACCTCTTTTATCCTTTTGTTTAATGAGATTGCATGACTTGTCACGAATAATGGTTACTAATGCTTTCGAGGCCTGCTAATGTCTTCATAAGTCTTTCCGAGTTTTTTCTTGTAAGTTCATGGCCTCCGAGAAACATTCATTTTCGGCGACAATGAGCCTTGGGGCTAGTAACGCCCACGCCATCAAGGGCGTCAATACACCTAATCTCCAGTAGTTAATTTTCAGCGTGTATTTTTTTACACTTTCATGATGTTTTTGACTAGCTTTAGTTGGGCGCAACTCTGACAAGGACTGTTTAACGTATACTCTTTACTGGAACGATTTGCTGAGTCAGCCGTAGAGAGTGTCAATGTTGAAGGGTTCCTAGAAAGGTCTGGATCACCCATATCACCTGTCGTCCCGTCGATCATCGACTTGCTCGAGCGGGCGCCAGCAGCGTCTCCATTCGTCCCTGTCGCGTGCCAGAGTGCTCCAATGGATCCTCCTCGCTCGAGGGACACGGGGGGTATCACCTGTCGTCCCGTCGATCATCGACTTGCTCGAGCGGGCGCCAGCAGCGTCTCCATTCGTCCCTGTCGCGTGCCAGAGTGCTCCAATGGATCCTCCTCGCACGAGGGACACGAAGAGCGTCATATCGGCCGTTCAGTGCTTTCTCGAAGAAGTCCGACCAACGCGTTGATGGGCGTCCTGGTGTTCTCTTGACATCCCACGGAATCCAGTCGGTGACGGCTCTCGTCCAACGGGTGTCTGCGAAGCGCATTACGTGGCTGGCCCACCTAATATTCGACAGTTTGGCCCACGCAACAGCGTCTCTGATCTTCGAACGTCGACGAAGCTCGGAACTCCGGAGGCCTTCTCCCACTTGCGTGAGTCGTGTCACTCGGAGCATCGTCCTCTCGATTCCACGCTGCGCGACTCTGATCGCATGTTCATCCTGCTTTCGTATGGCCTATAGAAATGTCTGGATAGACCCCCGAAACCAACCATGACTTTCTGCGCACTGGAGCTAATTCATGGTCACTCATACATAAACATCTGTGCCGAGCAGTGCGAACTCTGAACTCATAAATTATGGAGTCCAGTAGCGTGATTGAGACGAAGTCGAGCTGCTGTGTATTTGTTTCACCTTCGGGTTTGACGATGACTTGGTACCGTGTCAGGCTTGTTTGAGAACGACAAGGTTTCGTTTAATATAAAGTGCATCAGATACAGAAACCAGATCATCTTCAAAAGCTTCACAAGCACCATGGTAGGACCCTTCAAATAGTACCAGCATTTTCTAAAGATATCGTGCATTTTTTCGCAAGCCGTAGTGCTTCGTCAAGTTTTAAATCCCAAAAGAACCACAAATCAATCGGTACGGCCACTTTGTAAAGAAATTATAACATGTATTCAAGCGAAACACAATCAATCGAGTGTAAAATGTAGAATATCGGACAAGTGCATAGCGCATGCGCATTCTATGCTGCTCATACGTCAGAAAATTTCTATTTTCTTAAGCTTTCTTGCGAGCCCTTAACTTCTTCAGTATTGTGCGCAAAGTTATCACCTTACAGACAGTGTATACATTTTTTTGAGACACCCTGTATAGTATGTGCATTCACCTTCGAAGTGCCTCCAAGATATTGCATTTTCACGTCAAATTGGACACTTCAAATCGAACTGGACGCTTTTCACATAGGATCAGACACTCTTCTCCTCTAAATAAACTTGATGCTCCTTAAATTCTAGTGAATTTTTCCAAATCAAAACGAGCTTCTTACAGGATAAATTGCTGAGTATCCGAGACGGTTCGAATAATTTTTGTTCAAGAGAAACATGGTATAACTTTCTTTAAAATTTTTAAGTTCGGCTGCCAAATTGCCATAATTTTATAATTTTTTTTGTTCTTGGCAAAAAGTTATGAAGTTAAATTTTTGGTTTTAAAGCGCCACAAAGCGACCGTCATTTAGAGCACCAAAAAAGTGATCACGCCATATGCACTCGATTCGCTCGTTTTGCCATCTTTTTTGATTGGTAGTTTAAACGCTGTTTACATGAAGCCTTAAAGTGAGGATAGGTATGTCCTTTACAAGTGCCTTTTGTATCTCTTACAGGTGTAGAGGGCGCGTGCAGCGCAGTCGGAGGAGGCGCTGACTGTTGCCTGCACCCGATACCAGGTTCCTGGTTCGGATTTCCTGCCCAGGCCAACCAAGCCGTCCATCCCTCCGGGGTCGGTGAATTGGTACCAGACTTCTCTGGGAAGGAAAAAGCGCTGACTTGTCCCTCGACTGGCCACCGCAAGTCATTGTATGGCCAAATACGCATTCAAAATCGCCTCAACGACATCCCGTAGAAGTAGAATGCGCTTGCGCATCCCAAAAAGGATTGAGTAACGTCATCCTTTATCCTTTATCCTTTACAGGTTCTTTATTCTCTATGCAAACAGAAATTTTGCTAAAAATTCAACAAAAAACGGAGTTCGTGAATAAGGACAATCCATTTTTAGCATTAAAAATGGTCGTCTTTATTCTGCTTAAAACAACTCTTGAACCATTATTTTCTTCAAAAAATTGGAATTTCAAAAAAATTTAAACAATGTGCTCACCTATTGGGCAGGTGAAATAAAACGCCAAAGAAAGTCATAATAAAATTTCCTTCAACAAAAATTTTTCTAACTGTTTTGGAGTCTCTAGTTTATTGTGCAAGAAACCTGTCCTGATTTGGAAGACATAGACTTTGACTTCTGAATCGTCAAGCATTTTAGAAGAGCAACCAGTTTTTCGTTAAAAGTATTCAATTAAATGAGAAAATGGTACATATTCTGTTGGGGGAATTTATGACGCACCCAAAGAAGAATCGCAATAGCCTTCAGTGCCAATAGCCTTCAGAAGGAGGGTAGTCAAACCTGTTGTTCGCTTTGCAGCTCCAATGTTGGCACCACGTTTTTCAAGTGTGTCGTAACACATGCTAATCCAATTAGTGTGTAGGAGGCGGTAATTATCTACGGAGCGATCGCTGTGCGACACATTAGGAACGTCGGCGACAGACGTTCTCTGTTGCCGTTGGGCATCGTCCGACGACCGACTCGACGAGGATCATATTTCGTGCCTAGTGCCCACACCCCTCCCTACACGGATCACTCCTCTCGACTACAGCAATTGATACCCCACATGGATTAGGCTTTTCGCGTTTCCGTCTGTGTTCTCATTTTTTTCGTTTTCATCATTTTTGACGTTTCTATTAGCTTGTCCGGAAAGCCTTCGCGTTCTGTGTTACTATTTTTCATTCGTCTATTATTAAGTAACAATTCCACTTTGCATTGCGCACTAATGCTACTTTCTGCACAGAATTTTTCGCGTTTTATATTTCTGTTCTTGAAGGACTTATTGAGGTATCTCAAAGGAGCAGTTCCGAGCGATATTTTACTTTACTTCATGTTGGGACAATCCGCAGCCGAGTTAGCTTCAAGGGTGGGGGCCCTAATAGTGTTGGAGAAAGCACTGCGCGCCAGTGGTCCATAAATTTCGGACCGGAGATTTCAGCCTCGAGGATGACCCCCCCCCCCTCGAGGTCGACGTAGAGCAGTCCTGGGGCCGGATTCATCAACGACCAACCCGCGGTTAGGCCTATGGCATACCACCAGCGACGAGTCCGGCAACGGCACTGCCAACGGACAAGTAATCGACTATTCGTGTTAGGACCTGCCAGAAACAATGGGGAGAGGCGCGCGCTTGCCGGTTGTCGCTGCCACGTCGGCACTACGTGTCGTTGGAGAGGGGGCATACCGCCAGCGACCGGTCGTCGCTGCGCTTTGCACGGCGACCAGTTGTCGCTCGACCCTTTACACCCCGCATGCACGCACGCAAGGGTCACCAACCGCGCTCTAACGCCAATTCTCGCCCCCGTCCAACACCGTCGCTGCTCTCGTCGCTGAACCACAGCGATCTCCCGTCGCTCCGCTCCTGTCGTCGCCGGCCTCGTCGTCGGTGGTATGCCATAGGCCTTATAGGGGTAGAGATACCCACAAGAAGCCTGCGTCTCTGACTCTTACCTTGTCTCTAACTGACTCTTATCTTATCTCTATCCGTTATACCACGGGTTTAACTCTTGATGAATCCGCTCCCTGGACGACGAGGTAGAGGAATTGGGGGAAGCTGAACCATCCCAAACAGTTCGCGGGATCGCGGAATAGCTGGACGTCAGTAAAGCTCCCGTTGCGGATGCTTCGAAACGCCTTGGGAAAGTGGAAAAGCTCGAAAGGTGGGTGCCCCGCGAGCTGAGCGAGCGGCCAAAATTGTCGCGTTCCGAGATTTGCTCGCACACACACATACACATACGCATACACGGGCAGTGGAACTAACTCTTTTATATTATTCAACTAACTTTATTCATTAGTAGGATACGTACTCAAAATGCCTCCGCGATATCTTGTAGAAGTTGAATGCGAGGCGCATCGCTCAAATGGATTGGCTAGTATTGCCCTCTATTCATTATCTTCTCTCAGTTCTCGCCTGAGTATAAGCAAATCTTCAATCTTTTTGGGCTCATAAAAAAGGTCATTGTGTAGGGCAAATATATACTCAAGTCGTCTGCTCAACATCCCCTTAGAAGTAGATTGCATATCCCAGAAAAAGGACGTTTAAGCCCCATAACGATGTTTAGTTCAATCAAAGCTCTAGCGCCATGCGGGACTCGAACCCCTACGTCCTGTTGACCGGGCAGTAATGCTCAACGCCATTACACCACCGGCGCTGTTTGATCGAACACAACATCCACACTTCCAGGGGCCGGATTCATTCACGGTATCATCTCACGGCGGATTTACATATCAGCTTACATTATAAGTGATACAGAGAGGCATAGAGATACAGAGATACAGATACGATTACCGACATAACGCTACCGGCCGGTAAGCGGTTGATGAATTCGGCCTTAGGAATAGAACCTGTAACCATTGGTGAAAGTTGTTTCACCATGCTCACGTGCATTAAAAAAAAACTGAGATCAAGAGAGTGATTGATGTGGCCAGTGAGGCAACCTTCCTACTCAGCTTCTAACATTTGAGACAGTCAGACGGACAAGCATTTGTACATAATTCATAGCCAGTACTGACCAGGGGCCGGATTCATCAATGGTTTACAGCAATTTAGCAGCGAAAAGTACAGCCGAAATCGCTGATAGCGCGGCTTATCAAGCGACATGGCGAGCGATAGGCCTCGTTATCTGAGCTTCCGCTGCAAATTCTCTGTTAAATTGCTGTAAAGTCGTTGATGAATCCGCTCCAAGCTCTCAAATCGTCCGTCTCAGGGAGGAGTTCGCTCAAAATGGGCTATCACCAATGACCCAATTATAAGCACCAAACTCTCGCCTGAAAATTCTATCAGGGGCCAGATTCATCAACCGTTTACCGCTTTGTAACGTGAAACTGCCTCCAAACACCGATGCTGATGAACGTCATATCAGGGCGTTTGGCGGTATTTCCACCGTTACGGGGCGGCAAGCGCTGGATGAATCTGGCCCCAGATGAATCTTTGGACCACGACTACTAAAAAGCCAAGACGAGGAAGTTCCTGTTACCACTTCTCTCACCGCCGTGTAATTGGCTCTCATTCTATTTCAATTCTCGTCGCGCTGGTCCTGACGAAAATACTCCCCGCTTTCGGCGCACAATCGAATCTTGTAGCAGTTAGCTCAGTGGGTATATCGTCTGGTTTTTATGCTGCGATGATGGCTTTATGATAGGGAGGTTTGGGAATAAAACGATAAAACGAATGGACAAATGACGGCGCTAATCCATCCCTTTTGGTATGCACCAGCACCAGGCATTCTACTTCTGTGGGAATTCCTGAAGGCAACGTGAATGCGTGTTTGGCTTACACAATGACTTGCGGTGGTCATCCTATGAACAAGTAAGTGCTTTCAAATTCCCAGACAAGTCAGGAGATTCGTTGATCGACATCGACGTACCACTCAGCGCAGTTGATAATCACCGATCAAATTCGAATTTAACCAATTGGTAAAAGAACAGTGATAATCTGAATCCTTTGTATATGCCGCTTTATCAAACAATAGTAAAGAAAATTGAAAGTGTGAAAAGTAAAATCACACAATTTTTTTTCAAAGTGGATCGTTTCGCCACCTATCTTCAGATGAACCTTCTTTGTTATAGCATAGACCGGTGGCTCATCAGTGAATTTACTAGTTCAAATTTTGACAACTTTAATGTTTATTAAACGTAAAATACTAAAAAATTATATTTATGTTTAGTTTAATAGTTTTTGTATACTAATATATAATTTATTTAATTTACGTTTGAAATTAAGTTAAAATAATGAAGATTTTCAAACTTACAGTATTCGATCAGCCGACGATCAGCTGACTCTGGTCCTCATGAGTAAATGCTAATCCTAGGGTGACCACAATAACTAAGGGTGTTCTTAAGCATTCGATTACGAAATTCGACCTTTTGAAAATCGAATTGTGTTCGATTTTTTGGAATTGGACGTTTTGAAAAACCGAATTTATTCGTTCATTTGAAAATTCGATATTTCTGAAATCTAATATTACTCGATCATTCGAAACTCAACTTTTTATAAGGCAAAAGTATCTATGAACCCCATTGAATCTTCATAAGTTCTTGATAAAGTTGTAGGGCATTGACAAGGAGAGCAGTGGTGAAGCTCGATTTTTCTGCGGATAAGTGAGTGGTCCAAAAATTGCAAGAAAATTGCCGCTTAGTAAACGCTTTTTGACTTGCGTACTCGAGAGGGATGAGACCCCCAATAGGTCCCTCCCCTCTCAATGCTTTAACAACGCTACAAATTAATGTGCAGGCCAAACACGCATTCAAATTGGTTCCACGAAATACCATGAATGTAGAGAACGTGGCGCATAGCATAATTGGATTGGTAAGCGCCGTCTCCATCATTACTTCTCAAAGTGATAGGATTTGTTATGTCAGCCATCTATTCGTGAAATCTCTTGCAGTTTGGTTTATAGGTTGGTTTGAGCTTGCATGATCGCTTTCAGTGCTTCAATAGAGAAGATAGAGCTGCTGTATTTCACCTTTGACTGGGTAAGATTCGCTTTCACGCTTAGTCTAACCGTGTTTTTAGCGTGCTGCATCGGTAGATGATCAAGTTGTCTGCTAGGAATATTAGGTTGGCAACTAAGTTTGTGGACTCTCAGGAACCTTTATCAAAAAATGTTTAATAAAAAATAAAAATAAAAATTTTTAATCAAAGTAAGATTTCTTGGAACGCGGGACTGCTCCCCATTTATCAGCTAGCTGATCCACACCACAGCTGCAGAATCCTTCTACTTTTGAGGCCAAGATCCTTGGAGATGAATTTTGACCTGGTCCACATTAATAAATCCTCTCCCAGCAAAGAAGTGCTGCAGCGAGCTAAAAAGATGGCAGTCACTCGGCGTACAGCCTGCGCTATAAGGTGGATAAAATGGACGTTCCCATCCAAGGCTTTGATTTCAGTATCATTTTTGGAACCGCTCTTGATGATTTCCCAGAAGTTAACACCTTCTTTACACCACCAAGCAGAGAGCGCTTCGCGAATCGGATGCTTCAAAAAATCGAAGACCTTGGCTGGAAGCATCTAACTCATTCACCTTACAGTACACAATGTGCACTAAGTGACTACCACCTTTTTAGTTCGGTACAGCTCTTCTTGGTTGGAAGACGATTTATTAATGTGGACCAGGTCAAAATGCACCTCCATGAACTCTTGGCCCTAAAAGCACAAGGATGCTACAGCCGTGGGATGAATCAACTAGCTGATAAATGGGAAGCAGTCCCGCGTTCCAAGGGATCTTACTTTGACTAAAAATTGTTATTTGTTAATTGTTATTAAACATTTCTGATGAAGGTGCTTGAGAGTTTACGAACATAGTTGCCAATCTAACAGAAATCTTGCCTGACTATCCGTCAAATGGTCTCAGATGCCTGTCATAACCCGCTGTGAGCTCTTCCTTCTCACGATTTCACTTGCAATACAAGAGCATATCGCTTTAAAGGGCTATCCCGACTACTTTTATCAACCCTCCAAGCTTCTGTATGTTTGTTCTCCGCATCCGACGATGCGTTGAACGCGCTATTCATATTTATAAGGCCACGTGCTGGTGGTGTTGGTCTTGTTGTGAGCGCGGCTCGTCGTCGGATGTTTTCGGGATTCACCACTTTCATGCCTTTCGCTCAATGAACACATCGCTTAACACAGCGTATCAACCTGTGCGTGCTTCGATTCGAGCCGTCGAGCCCAATTCGAGCCAGCCACCTTCACTATTCAGATGTTTTGCGCTCCATTTGGTGGTCACATACTCCGGCTGATGAACAACATGGTCCTCCACACCGGCGGTATTTTTGTAAATTTTTATATCATCCGCAAATACTGCATGTTTGCAGGAGACATCGTACTGATCAGTCAAATAGGGATTCTCAGATGTGTATCTATCGGGGAGTGAACACCTCCTTGAGACAGCACTAGTAACCGGAAGTGGTTCGGAAAATGATTTGTTAACTCTAACTTGGAAAGATCTATTTGTTATAAAGTTTCTTATCCAATTAGTTATTCTAGGATGAACACTTATGTTTTCAAGTCAGAAGATAAGCTTGTTCAATGGGACTTTATCATAAGCCTTCATACAATCAAAGTAGAGTCCACGTCAATTCTTTCATCGAGAGATTGGGTTCCTTCATATCATGTTGTCAACGTTAATGTTACAGTAGACGTAGCGGTTCAAAAGTCGTGCTGATTTTCTGGAATCAGTGAACTAGATTCTAGATAGCCGTCTAGAGCAGGTTCCAACTTTCTCTCGAATCCCGTTGCGAAAAGTGAAGTGATGCTTATGGGACGATAGTTATGGATAAATGTGCGGCATTTCTTCGGAGTAATGAAGGCGTGTTTCCATCGAACAGGTACTTCACCTAACATATGGCTAGCATTACATATATGCTCTAGTGGATGGGTTATGGCAGTGGCAATTCTTCGGATGAAATACGACGGTACTTCATCGAGAGTTAAGATATATGTCGCGGGCAAGCTAGATAACTCCTTGTAAATATCCTCCTTATAAAACCGTTGTCCATCTTGTGATAAGAGATCCAATAATATATATATATATATATATATATATATATAATACCACGGATCTCCCTCGATAGAGAGCCTTCGGGCTCTCTTGTTAAGAGGGATCTCGGGCCGCTTGTCGCAGGGCCACGTGGCGCGTCCCCGGGTGGTGGATAGGGGAATTAAACGCGAACCAAATGCGACCGTGTACTGCCCAGAGACGCAGGTGGGATGCAGGGGATGGACTCCTTGCTCCTGCTGTGTCGGGTCGATGCGTTCCTTGTGCGTGGGAGCGGCATGTTCGTGCACAGTGTGTGTGGATGTGTCCGTGACTGTGCGGATTGTGACTGTGTCGGCTCGGCCAAAAGCTTGCACTCGGTAGACTGGGAGTACATGTAAGGCGATTCGAGGCCGCCTTAAGTCTCGCCCCGTCCCTTCGGGCAGTCTGGCTGGCTGCCCGGAGTACCCCGCCCGCACGACAGAGCCTGACTAGCTACCCGTGTTGTATTCCAGTCAAACACAGCAGCACTAAAGGGCCTCATTCCCCTGACCCCGAAAGAGCCCCCATTTCTGCAGCGATGGGAAGGACGAGTACGGAGAGGCTGCTAAAATCTCAGGGCCTAACCAGGCTGCGCAAACTGAGAAGGACTAGGATGACGATCTGTACTTACAACGCCCGCACGCTTGCGTCGGAAGCATCCGTCGAGGACCTGATGATGCAAGCCAGGAAGATCAAGTACGACGTCATCGGACTGACCGAGACGAGGAGACACCACCCCCTACACGCCGCCTACGACTCCGGAGAAGAACTGTTCCTCGGAACATGCGACAGCAGGGGAGTAGGCGGCGTTGGTGTCCTCGTCAACACGCACTTGGCCATGAACATCGATTCGTACGAGTCTCTGACAAGCCGAATCGGACGTCTGCGACTGAAGCGATGTGGCTCCGTGCCAGCCTTGACTGTGTTCGTCGCGTATGCCCCAACATCCGACTACGACGACGAAGACGTAGAGGCCTTCTACGTGGAGCTGGAGAAGTTCTATAAGGAAGATCACACCTTCTACAAGGTGATCGTCGGCGACTTCAATGCCAAGATCGGGCCACGAAGGTCGCTGGAAGAACTTCACATCGGAACCCACGGTTTGGAGTGGAACGAGCAAGGTGAAAGGCTGTCTGAGTTTATCATGTCGACCAAGGCCATCCATGGAAACTCGCAGTTCCAGAAGCCTCCCTCCCTACGATGGACCTGGGAATCCCCCGGTGGCCAGTTCCACAACGAGATCGACCACATCATCTTCAATCGCAAGTATTGCCTGACCGATGTCTCCGTTGTCCCCAAGTTCTACACGGGATCGGACCACCGCCTCCTTCGCGCGAGGTTCCGCTTTTCGCGTCAAGGAGAGAAGACCGCGAAGTTCAAGAAGAGGAGTCCCAGAACGACCATCAACTGGGTTCTCTACACCTCTCTTGTCGGCCTTTGGGAAGATGCCGTCATGGACAACGTCGACGAGGAATACGATCGCTTCGTGCACCATCTCCACGATAGTGCTAAGGGAGCCGAGAGCTTGAAGACCACCAAGAGACGCCTGTCTCCGGAAACTCTCGAGCTGATACGCCAACGTGGAGCAGCACGAGCGTCAGGCAACTATCAACTGACGTCCGAGCTTGCAAAGCTATGCAGAGCGGCGATAAAGGAAGATCTGGAGGAGAGAAGGGCGGAAGTGTTGGCTGAAGCAGCAGAGGCAGGGCTGAGCATCCGCAATGCCCGCCGGAACTTCGCCAACTTCAAGACCAAGATGACCGCTCTCCGACGTCCTGACGGAACCGTCACCTCTTCCAGAAGGACCATGGAGAAAGTCATCCACGACTTCTACTCCGATCTCTTCGATAGCCACGTCCACCTGCCCCTACGCCATCTTCCGCAGGATGGATACGTCATCCCCTCTGTTCTCCCTTCCGAGATCCGACACGCCATCTCGTCGGTGAAGAAACGTACAGCACCCGGTCCTGACAGGATCAGAGCTGAACACCTGAAGAACCTCCCGCCAGCGCTCATCAACACCTTGGCGCGGCTCTTCACACGCTACCTGTCCGAATGCAAGGTTCCATCTCAGTGGAAGACCAGCAAGACCGTCTTGCTGTACAAGAAGGGAGACGTGCACGACATTGGCAACTATCGCCCGATCTGCCTGCTGTCCGTAGTCTACAAGCTGTTCACTCGAGTCATCCTGAATAGGATTAGTAGAACGCTGGACGAAGGACAGCCATGCGAACAAGCAGGATTTCGGAGAGGATTCAGCACGATCGACCACATACACACCATTACGAAACTCATCGAAGTGTCGCGAGAGTACAAGCTGCCGCTTTGCCTTACGTTCATTGACCTGAAGAAGGCATTCGACTCCGTCGAGACTGAAGCGGTTATGAAAGCCCTGCTCACCCAGGGCGTTCCGACCCAGTACATCAGAGTCCTTCGAGAGCTGTACAGTGGATTCACGACCAAGATCTCACCATTCTACAACGACGTCGTCATTGACGTGAAGAGAGGGGTTCGACAAGGGGATACCATATCCCCGAAGCTCTTCAGCGCCACCCTCGAAAACGTCATGCGCGAACTAGAATGGGATGACATGGGAGTGAAGGTCGACGGCCGGCAACTGCACCATCTTCGCTTCGCTGACGACATCGTGCTCATAACACCGAGCATCACTCAGGCGGAGCGAATGCTGGCCGACTTCGATCGTGTATGTGGAAGCGTTGGACTGCAGCTGAATCTTACGAAGACGATGTTCATGAAGAACGGATGGGTTTCTGATGCCCCATTCTCGCTCAACGGAACGAACATCTCCGAATGCTCCAGCTATGTGTATCTGGGTCGCGAAGTCAACATGGCCAACGACCTAGCACCAGAGCTGAGCAGGAGGAAACGAGCGGCTTGGGGAGCTTTCAAGAGCGTCGAAGAAGTCGTGAAGAAAACGAAGAACGTCCGACTCCGTGCCCACCTATTCGACTCCACTGTTCTTCCTGCCCTAACATACGCCACAGAGACCTGGGCTATACGAAAGCAGGATGAACACGCGATCAGCGTCGCGCAGCGTGGAATCGAGAGGACGATGCTCGGAGTGACACGACTCACGCAAGTGAGAGAAGGCCTCCGGAGTTCCGAGCTTCGCCGACGTTCGAAGATCAGAGACGCTGTCGCATGGGCCAAGTCGTCGAAAATTAGGTGGGCCGGCCACGTAATGCGATTCGCAGACACCCGCTGGACGAGAGCCGTCACAGACTGGATTCCGCGGGATGTCAAAAGAACACCAGGACGCCCACCAACGCGTTGGTCGGACTTCTTCGTGAAAGCCCTGAACGACCGATATGACGCTCTTCGTGTCCCTCGAGCGAGGAGGATCCATTGGACCACTCTGGCACGCGACAGGGACGAATGGAGACGCTGCTGGCGCCCGCTCGAGCAAGTCGATGATCAACGGGACGACAGGTGATACAGGTGATATATAATTATGTCGATCTTCAACCATTTGAACATGGAGACATATCAGAAGCCGTGCAGAGAAACCTCAATGTTATGATTACAGTAACTAGCACTTCGATATAACAAAGTGATGTAATAGAATTCTTAAATTATAGTTGTGCAAGCATGTGACTTAGAAATTGTTTATGACAGTGGTTGAGATGAGATGTTGAGATGAGTCTGGAGTGCATGGGAGTTTCTGTATATGAAAAGGTCGTTGTTTAAACTGTTCCATAGATTTACGCTTCTTACGAGGAACGAGTTTTTGTACTGAGTCTAGACAAACTGAAGCTGCAAGATCATTTGTTGCCATCAAAATTCTCGCACCAAGCAGGACTCGAACCCGCAGTCCCTGCCTTCTGGAGGTGGTACTAGTCGAATACACTATCAGCGCTGGTAAACCGCGCACCACATCAGCGACATCCTCGTTGTAAATATCTTATCAGCACTCTCCCATGATTTGGTAATGTTTGGTGCGATTGAACAGCGCTGTTGCTGTAATCCTCTCCGAAAAGCAGAGGATGCAGCCAGAAGGCCCGCATTTCACGAGAGTTCTGACCTTAACAAAACCTCCTCCAACAATATATAATCTCTGTATCAGCTGCTCTAAGCTCGAAACAAATGTGTAGGGATTGTTTTGAATGATCTGAGTGTCACCCCATATCTTTTCTTGTTCCCGATAGAGGGAATCTACCAACATATGACAACTTCTGACGACTACCAGCACTCTTTCAGTCTTCCACTGTGCTCGACACATTGCTGACTATGAACACTTGTGGGCAACGCAGCGAGAAACACGTAGATGTGCATCTAACTCATTGTCGCACTGGTGCTTTTCCTCACTATGAACGAATCAATAGAAGTATGATTCTATTCACAAACGCAGTCAGCATCTTGCTCGCCTTTAGTTTCTGTGTGGGACCGGAATTGCGCATTGGTCGCGTTATGACGGGAGCAATTTTGAACGCAGAGTTTCCCTCGGGACCGCGCTATAACGGGAGCAGCGTTGTATCCGACGCGTCTTAAGCGGAGTTAATTTGTACTGGCGTAAAGGTAAGCTGGCCGGGGCCGGAGAAAGTCTACGTTATATCGAGAGTCGCGTCTTATCCGGAGGCATTATAACGGGAGGGGACTGTACCAGGATTCCTGGAGAGTCGAAGGTTGGCCGTGAATAGGTGGCTGTGCTTCATTACCCCTTGACGTCGTCGCAAGTTCAGCTCACATCACGTGGTCTTTGAACGTGGTAAGCTACATACAAGCTATTCACTTTAAACGGAGTTTGATTCGTTGTCATGAAAGTTTTAACCAATTTGAAGCAAAAAGGCGATGATAGGAGTTTTTCCAGCAGTTTTTGTGATAATAAGGATAACGATAAAGAACGGTGTTACTCAATCCGCTTTGGGATGAGCCACGCATTCCACGTCTGCGGGATATCATAGAGGCGATTTGAGTTTGTGTTTGACAAATATAATGACTTGCGGTGGCCGGCCGGTAAACAAGTCAGCGCGTTTTCCTTTCCTGACAAGTCTAGTACCAACTCACCAACCCCGAACGAATGGAAGGCTTAGTTGGAATGCGCGAGAAATTCGAACCAGAAACCTGGTATCGGGTGCGCTCCATAGCCGGCTACTCCTCCGACTGCGCTACATGCATCAAATTCAAATAAACATCACTACATATTTCTGAGTTAATCCATATCTTATATCTTATATGGATTAACTCAGAAATCTCGTCTTTGCTGAATAGCCATGGTAGGAACATATTGCATAGCTTCATCTGAGAGTAGTGAACATTTTCTACAATTCCTTTTAACAGCTTTCTTTTTCTTTCTTGAGTAATCCTCATTAATTCGTCCTGTCTTTTGTCTACTGGGTTCTGGTACCTATTCACGACTCAAGTAAAACCGCTGATAGAATTAGGCGCGTGTGAATTTCTACACATCCTAAAGCCTCCCACTCCAACTATTGCTGGCATCCTTTCTACGCCCTTTCTATTTTTTGTCTCCTGTATGGTTGTGAATACTATCGAGCGACTGTTCTTTCTGCTCTCAAAAAGGCTAGATACAATCAGGCGTCGGTTGTTATTCAGACTTCAGTGGTCGGCTCGCTGGATGAGAGGAGTAGAGTGCCGTATTTCTACCATTATATTTGTACACTCTTCCTACACTATATCCCTCCTATCAGAAATTTTTGTTCAACTTTGATATTCACCTGTTTCAAAGTTCTCCAACTGTGTCTATGCTCGTGCGACTTCGTGTCTCGACATTATCGCTTCGTTCATTTAGTAAAGACACTCCTTTCAGCTGAATGTCTTTCACATGTCGTCGATGAAGAATGGAATGTCCCAACGATACGCCACTGTTCGACTTCAGTCAAAACGCCACACGCAATTTTATCACCGCCTTGTCGAACTTCCGAAAGTGAGCTGTTATACAATTCGTGTTGTTTTTGCTGCTATATTAAAAATTAATTTTAAAAACTTGAAAATTAAAAAATAGCAATAAAATATAAATTGGAAACATAAAAAATTAATATAATAAATAAATAAATAAATAAATAAGTTTTAAAAATTATGATACCTCAAACGCGTAATAGGATTTGGCAGTACACTTGATGTACTTGGTTTAAGACAGGTGTTTCTAGTAGATATGTAACTATACATATATATCTTTATATACAAGATGTGCCATACCGTATATAGATCAACTCGATAGTTCAAATATACGCGATTTATGCGTATATGGACTATTAGATGTTGCCAACCACACGTAACATGCCGCACCAATACGGCCTAAATCTTTTTTCACACGCTTCTGTACTTACTAAACTAACGGTCTTTCGATATTTTAAGTTCCCCCGCTTTTCTTTGTAATACCTAATTGCACTTTTTTCAAGATTGTGTAGGAAGGATTTAAAAAATAGTGCAATAAACAAGCCACAAATAATTAAAGAAATATGGAGGATTTTATTAAATTTGAATAACTAATTTAATAAAAATTTGAAATAATCAAAAAATAATAATTGCAATTTAAGCTTTTAAAAATCCTTTTTTGCCTTCCAGGTATGGTATAAAGTCTTTATTTTGGCCGACGTTTCGACGAACTCATCTTTCTCAAGGCCTGAAAGAAGCTCGAAATGTTTTTGACTCTGTGAAATTCACTGGATCAAAAACATCGCGTTCATCCCTTTACCAGGAACAACATGCTTCCGGGAGTGCTAGGAAACGTTACCATCTGTGCGTTCAAGCTCACCGATCCCTCTGGCGTAAAGAAATCGGATCAACTGGCCACCATGGAGCAAATGAAACCTACTGGTATTGTCAAATATGCTGCTCACAGTGCCGAAGAGGCGAAAATGTGCACAAAGCAGTATACGCAATCTCACAGCTCTCATAAACGTATAAAAGGCAAGAATTCATTGGTAATGGAGATGCATTTGTTTCTGTTGTTCACGGCTGGATTTCTTTCGTGAATCCAGAAAGCCTAGAGAGCCTTTCCGGTCCCTATATCGTTTTCATGATACAACACCGTGCATTTTACATTGGAGTCGTCCCGGAGTTAGCTTCCCTTTGGTGCTTAAGAAGCGGCGTTAGTAAGCTTTGCCATCTCTTACCCAAGGTGTTCCTTAACGCGAGTGCCTAGCACCCTCCCAGCTTCCCCAATGTATAGATCGCCGCAGGCACACTCAAACATTCCAACTTCTAGATGACGTCTTTTTATGCGCAATCTCCTGTCTTCCCATAGGGGCAAATCCCGCAGTCCTGCACTATGCAGACACGGCCATATAACCGATTGCGAACAAGCTGCCGTTTAATGTTGTCTTTTGGTATATTTACCAGTACAACATCCATATCGAAGCCTGCTCACTTTAGACATTGACGCACAGTTGCTGTGACACTGTCCGATATAAAAGGCAGTGAAAGACTGATTTTGTTGCTAAGCCCTTTCATATTGGGCCCGGTCGCGCTCTGCTTTCTCGCTCTTCATACCCATTGAGCTTAGCGATTTCGCAGGCCAACGTACGTGACTCTTCCCGCTCCTCGTCACAACTTAATTGGAAGAGATACTTACTTAATTGATGGGCCTTGGATATCTCTTCCATATAAATTGCTCGTCTTAAGTTAAGAGGCGAAACGAGTATTTTATAAATTAATGTTCTTCTCCATTCGTTATGACTTCATTTTTCAAAACATTTAGTTCTCGTTAGTAAGCTTTAAACGCAACGAATATTAGTTTTTCAAATATAAACGGCCGTTTTCGAAAGCAAACCTCTGCCGCTTGTCATGGTTGAGCCCTGGTGTCTGGAAACACCCGTTCTTGACAGTTCGCCAGTGATTGAGTCTCTTTCGTTTTTAGAGTTCATCCGTATCATTCTTAGAGTTCATTCTATTCTATTACTCTGTCTTTCTATTAGGTTGTAACGAAATAAATGGCACTGAACCACTGTAAATTTAAACAGTTAATATCTCGGCTTGTAGGCAAGTTTATTAATCGAAATAAAAACCTCCTGATTCTACACATCTTTGCCAACGTGACACAAGCTTTTTTATCCCAGTAGCATAAAAATCAGAAGTTCTGGAATTGACGAAATCTTCGAAGGCGCTTTCGGCATCCTGTTGGTATTTGAATATTTTCCCTACCAAGAAGTCGCCAAGATGCTTGAAGAAATGGTAGTCTGTTGGGGAGAGGTCGGGAGAAAACGGAGGATGTGGTAGAGTTTCAGTGCTCAGCTCATTCAATTTCTGCAACGTCATTCGTGCTACATGGGGGCGAGCATTGTCGTGCAGAAGGAGAACTCGCCTTCGGTTTACCAAGGCCGGCCGGATATCCTTCAACTTTTTCATCATTTCTTCAATTTCAATGCAGTACTTCTCTGCCGTGATGGATTCACCGGGAGGGGGGAAGCTGTGCTGAATAATTCACCATACTGCCACCATTACTTTCTTTTGGTGCAATTCCGGCTCCGCAAAAACCTTGCTCTCATCGCTGTCCACTCACTGTGCCGATCGTCGCCTGTTGTCGTACATTATCCATTTCTCGTCACAGGTTACGATGCGATCAAGGAATGGGTCCGTTTCGTTCCGTAGAAGCAGTGCGGACGAGATCTCATATCGTCGGTTTCTTTGCTCCTCAGACAGCTCATGAGGCACCCATCTTTCCAGCTTTTTGGTCTTTCCAGTTTCCTTCAGATGCCGGGAAGCTGTGTTGTGACTGACGCCAAGAACCTTCGCTATCTCCCTGGTACCTTTGTGTGGATCCTCCTCTACCACATCTCTCAGCTTGTCCTCATCAACATCACTATGCCTCCCACGACCTTCATGTTCTTCCAAGCTCTCATCTCCATTCCGGAACTTCTGATACCAACGATACGCCGTCCGAATTGTGGAACATCCTTGACCGAATGCGGCGTTGATCTTCTCGTCCGCCTCCTTAGCTGTAGTGCCCAGCTTGAATTCATACAAGTAAATGCCTCGTATTACCCTTTTGTCCATCTGCAAAAAAGTCAATAAAACTCTAAAGTTTTCCCACTTTTACATAGGAAGTTTGGGACTCCCTGGTAGAGCAAAGTTTGCGCTTCTAAATGATATGCCACATGTTACGGTTTGTTTTTGATCAAACGCGTAAAGACGCGCCAAAAAATGGCGCGAGCCAGTGCCATTTAATTCGTTACAACCCGATATTATCATTCAGACATAGTTGGAATACAGTGAGACGAACGCTCCGAGCCTGAGCGTGATTCTGCAAGTCAGTTCGGCTTACAAGGCAATCGGCAATCAATCATCGTCAGCATAGAGCAACGTTCAAGGCGTCAGTTGTTGAAGAGTTTTCGTGACAACGTCCATTAGGCTGAATTTAGTCATTTGGCATACTCCCGTGGACGACGAGGCATCAGGACAACAATACGACACACATCGTGACAGAAGCCCGTTATTTTCAACGCGGGACCCTCTTTGCGCTGCATCCATACACAGCGCGGGAACAAATGTCGTGTCGTTGCATCTGCGAAGTGCCGCCGAAGGATGTTATATCTCCGCCTGTCGGAAGAGAAACATACTTTCTTTCCGCGACCGTAAAGTACACAGAGGAGAGCGACAGAGGTCGAGGTACCGCAAACCTCAAGGGCCGAGCGTTGGTATTTCCATCAACTTTTCGAGAAAGAGTAATGTTATTTGCACCCATTGTTATACCAGATGGATTGAACTCTTCTATTATTTATTGTTATTGTTATTTATTGTTTATTTCTTCGGATATTTTCCGATGATATTTGTTTTATTATCTCTGATGACCGTTGAGGTTGTTCATCTGTTTTTTTTCGCTCAGCGCACATCGTTGCTAGACACTTCATTTTTTTTTCTTATGAGCGCGTAAAATTGAATACTAGCACTAGAGCAGTAGATCAGATAGCTGAAAATAGAGGAATAGCTCATGAAGGTGTTTCGATGTCATTAAGGGCAACATTTAAGGATGAAACCACTTTTCAATAAGGAGACTCTACCCAACCGGTTGAACACCATTGCAAGGTAAGGTGAAGCGACCAAAACCTTTAATAAATGTGCCAACATAAGTGACAAGACATGGAAAACAACGAAAAACGAGGAAAACACTACGGCGCTGCTTAAGCCGATCAAAATCAAATTAAGCAAATTCTGCAGATGTTTGCGTCTATACATTGCGGGAAAATATAGCAAGCTCAACGACGTCAGCGATGTGTGACTTGCTTCGCTAAGGCGGACGGGAGTATATCAAACTCATACTATATAATTAAGTCGTCGGCACTAGATAAAAGCTCCGACTCCACCGACACGACTTCGGTCGAAAAAATTTTTTCGCTAAAACTTCGTCTAGGAGGTTGTTTGGGCTGCTGATCACGAATCTGACGTCCGTTCTTCACGATTCGGTCGGAGACCACCCATACCGTTAACAAGGGTGGTCCAGGCAGGATCACCGATTTCGCTGAAACTTCGTCTAGGGGGGTTGCTTGGGGTGCTGATCACGAATATGACATCCGTTTTTGAAATTGCGATAGTCGATTACGATAAGTGCGGGTAACTAAGGCTGCCGGGGTCATAATCACCAATTTTGCCCAAACTTCGCTTAGGGGGTTATTTGGGGTGCAGATAACGAATCTGACATCCGTTTTTCGTTTTACGCTGGAGTTTGGGCGAAATCGGTGACCTTTACCTTAGTCACCCCTACCTTACGTAACCTACCGTACTCCAGCGTAAAACGAAAAACGGATGTCAGATAATTGATCAGAGAGTGACGTGCTTGCATTTATATTCATATAAAGATTCTTGGTTCATTGCTTCGTCGAGGTGGCGGCCTCACTTTTTCCAAACAGAGCGTGTCCTACCTCAATTTAGCATCCAGAAGTGAAGGCGTTTTCTTCGAAATTTTCCAAAAAAGCGACATTTTAGGCGCTTTCATCTAAAAATCCAACGGATGCTCTTAGATTTATAGCTTAGTATCTTAACTGAGTTAAGCAAACTTTATTGTAGATAAGGTTGCAAGGGTATTTTTCTTTCGGTTGTACCAGCGAATCCGAAAATAAAATGCTACACAGAAATCATTTCAGTCTCTACGCTCCGATTCACGGTTACGTGTGCATCGGGCTGTGCGTCTTCGGAATCCTCACGAATCTTGTGCACGTCGTCGTGCTGTCGCGGCCGATGATGCGGAATTCGGCAGTGAACTGCGTGCTGACGGCGGTTGCGCTTTGTGACATCGGCACCATGGTCACCTACCTCATCTACATTTCGCATTTTGTCGTTCGACGACAAACTACTTGGTGAGGCGTTCCCTCCTTGAACTTCCCCAAAACTCCTAAACGTTCGTATTAAGTCTTTAAGAATCAGTCATTATCTAGTTATTGATAAGCTCGCCCTCTGGCAAAAAAAGCGAAGGCGGTGCCCATTTGTGCATGCATAGAAGCGTTTCCTTAAAAATGCACTCTGATGAGGTTGCAAAAAACCGGAGAAAAAAGAAAATAGGATAAAGATAAAGCAAGAAGTACAGTCCTAATCAGTCCTAATCATTACCTTATCGTGGTGCGCCACGCATTCTACTTCTACTGGACGTCATGGAGGAGACTTGAATGTGTGTCTGGCATATGGAATGACTTGTGATGGCCGCAATGAAGACCTCAGTGTTTTGTTATATCTAGATAAGTCTGTTACCAATCCACCGATCTCGGAGTCTGGTACCAATTCACCGACACCGGAACGCTTGCCCTGGGCGGGAAACCAAGAACCCTGAACCTAGTGCAGGTGATACCCGACACCTTTTCCGACTGCGCTACCGCCCAAAGGAAATATAAGGAAGGAAGGAAGAATAGGGATGAAAGCAGATATGGTATAAGATAGCTTCCAGAATTTAAAGAATGTCTTGAATCGGGCTTCTATGGCAGCATTGTTTCAGATTTGTCCGAGAAGGATAAAACATTTCTTCTCCGTCGGCCGGCAATTGTAATTGCTTCTGTGAAACCGATACGCATCCATTTTGAAGACTCGATCTCGTGACTAAGTTAGAATTTTACACACTTTATTACGCTTCGGATGGCGTCGGAACCTTGTAAGAATCCAAAAACTCATGAAGAAGTACATACTCCTTCAAAGCCCACTTCGTTCTGAAAAGCAAGAACCAAAGGCGAGTGAAGCAAATGCGCCTTCATATATTGATATCTCATCAAAGAACATCATGCCGAGACTCATGGAGAATCCAGATATTGAATCTAACAGAATCTATGTATCTATCCTAATGGGAGAGGACACCTTTCCACAACGACGGTGGGATTGAAAGTGCACCTTTATACAAAGACAATTATGTGAGCTAGACTACGAGGAAAGCGTTCTATCCAATTTCCTATGGCAAAAATGACATCCTGTTTGATCTTTTTTTTTTCTAATGGTGCCCTTGTCTGATACGGGTGGAAGGAAATATTTCCCATGATATCCTGCAGAAGTTGAGGGCTTGACGACTGTCTCGATGGGATTTGTTACCGTTGGCTGTCTTTTTTGTGTTCAACTTGAAGCTGTAGTAGTAAGATTGCTAAGCAATAGTCTTATTCGGCTGATATTTGTGGGCAACAATCTCCTGACCCTGAATAGGACATGAGCTGTTTGAAAAGTTACTCTTCCTTAATCCATTTAACGTCAGAACAAAATATTTAACGTTTGTTAAAAGTATTTGCTCAGTTTCAAACTGTGAGTTCACTTTCTGGGCTTGTTAATTTAAAAAGATCTCGAAAAGAAAATACAAAAAATTTCTGAAATAAAACTGTTCTATCCGTGTTGTGGAGTCTCTCATTATGGAAAAGACTCAATTTGATTTGAAAGATGTTCGAATTGGTTTCAAAAGCGGAGAGCTTGCATAGAAGAGTGTCCAATTTTGTAAGAAAAGTTTCCATTCTGCGTAATGCCTAGCATTATTATAGAAAAAGGACTTTATCGGCACCTTTCTATGATATCCACATCGTCAAGTCCAGCTTTGAGGGTTGATACGTACTGAATATTATTCAAAGGACATCGGAGAACGGAGTTACGGATCCCCAATACTCGTTGTTTGTTTGTAGGAGCACATATGCAGAGTTAGCGTTCAAAGTATGTAGACCGATACTGATTCGGGTAATTCGAATCAGTAATTTTTCACGGTTAAAAGGATTATGCGAATAAGGGCATTCTTGAAGTTTCTGGATCTCGTAATAATTTTGGATCTAGTAGCCTTAAAAAATACATTTTCGTGCGATCTAAATAGCTTTTTCTTCGGACCTCATATCGGATATCTTAATTGGATAGGTTATCCGATTTCTAATCAAAATCGATATGAATGATACGAAAATCTGGTCTGGATAAAATCATCCTCATAAGCATCGTCCGAAGATCAAGGCTTTTCAAAAATGTCGTTGTTCGGACAATCCTTCTTCCAAGGTTTAACACACAGAAAGCCGCTTGGGACACGCACGCGTTTCTACGCACACGCGTTATGAGCCACGGGTGACTCATAATGTCCCTCGCGGACCACTTTTTTCTCCTATCAAACTTCGACCAGAGGGGTTGCTAAGGGTGCTTATCACGAACTTGATATCCGTTTATGAAATTTCCACCGATTACGATAGGTTACGGTAGGTACGGATGACTAAGGCTGCCGAGGTCATCATCACCGTTTTTGCCCAAACGTCGATCATCACCGTTTTTGCCCAAACGTCGCCCAGAGGGGTTATTTGGGTGCTGATCACAAATCTGACATCCTTTGGTAACACGGTGGAGTACGATAGTTACGGTAGGTACGGGTAATCGCCGACAGCCTCAGTCACCCGTACCTACCGTAACCTATCTTAAGATAAGATAAGGTAAACGACGGCGTTATTCAATCCCCTTTAAGATGAGCCACGCATTCTACTTCTACAGGATGTCGTGGAGGCGAGTTGAATGCGTATTCGGCCATACAATGACTTGCGGTGGCCAGCCGATGAACAAGTCTGCGCGTTTTTTATTCTACGACTAGTCCGTAGTGTTTACACCAGTTATCATAATGCTCAAAACAGTGAGGCTCCATCAAAAATATTCAGGATGCACTCACCTTAAACACGAGCCCAATCATCCAAATGTTCAGCTTGAAAATACTACAGTTGTTCGCAGTTGCTTCCTTGCTGACCTAAACAGCATAGTTCAGGTCATGCCAACGACTTCAAAAATTTTCAAGTACCCGCCTGGAAACGCCACCCTAATGAGCCAGTCAGAGTTCTGAACCTAGTTCTGTTACACTATTCAGCGAGGTAAACGACAAGGATAAAATACGACGCTACTCAAGTTAGTTAAGAAGCGCCACGCATTCTTCTTCTACGGAATGTAGTGGAGGCGAGCTGAATGCGTATTTCATCGTATTTTTCACAATGACCTGCGATGGCAAGCAACAGGTCAGCGCTTTATTCTTCCCTGACAAGCCCACGGATCTCCCTCGATAGAGAGCCTTCGGGCTCTCTTGTTAAGAGGGATCTCGGGCCGCTTGTCGCAGGGCCACGTGGCGCGTCCCCGGGTGGTGGATAGGGGAATTAAACGCGAACCAAATGCGACCGTGTACTGCCCAGAGACGCAGGTGGGATGCAGGGGATGGACTCCTTGCTCCTGCTGTGTCGGGTCGATGCGTTCCTTGTGCGTGGGAGCGGCATGTTCGTGCACAGTGTGCGTGGATGTGTCCGTGACTGTGCGGATTGTAACTGTGTCGGCTCGGCCAAAAGCTTGCACTCGGTAGACTGGGAGTACATGTAAGGCGATTCGAGGCCGCCTTAAGTCTCGCCCCGTCCCTTCGGGCAGTCTGGCTGGCTGCCCGGAGTACCCCGCCCGCACGACAGAGCCTGACTAGCTACCCGTGTTGTATTCCAGTCAAACACAGCAGCACTAAAGGGCCTCATTCCCCTGACCCCGAAAGAGCCCCCATTTCTGCAGCGATGGGAAGGACGAGTACGGAGAGGCTGCTAAAATCTCAGGGCCTAACCAGGCTGCGCAAACTGAGAAGGACTAGGATGACGATCTGTACTTACAACGCCCGCACGCTTGCGTCGGAAGCATCCGTCGAGGACCTGATGATGCAAGCCAGGAAGATCAAGTACGACGTCATCGGACTGACCGAGACGAGAAGACACCACCCCCTACACGCCGCCTACGACTCCGGAGAAGAACTGTTCCTCGGAACATGCGACAGCAGGGGAGTAGGCGGCGTTGGTGTCCTCGTCAACACGCACTTGGCCATGAACATCGATTCGTACGAGTCTCTGACAAGCCGAATCGGACGTCTGCGACTGAAGCGATGTGGCTCCGTGCCAGCCTTGACTGTGTTCGTCGCGTATGCCCCAACATCCGACTACGACGACGAAGACGTCGAGGCCTTCTACGTGGAGCTGGAGAAGTTCTATAAGGAAGATCACACCTTCTACAAGGTGATCGTCGGCGACTTCAATGCCAAGATCGGGCCACGAAGGTCGCTGGAAGAACTTCACATCGGAACCCACGGTTTGGAGTGGAACGAGCAAGGTGAAAGGCTGTCTGAGTTTATCATGTCGACCAAGACCATCCATGGAAACTCGCAGTTCCAGAAGCCTCCCTCCCTACGATGGACCTGGGAATCCCCCGGTGGCCAGTTCCACAACGAGATCGACCACATCATCTTCAATCGCAAGTATTGCCTGACCGATGTCTCCGTTGTCCCCAAGTTCTACACGGGATCGGACCACCGCCTCCTTCGCGCGAGGTTCCGCTTTTCGCGTCAAGGAGAGAAGGCCGCGAAGTTCAAGAAGAGGAGTCCCAGAACGACCATCAACTGGGATCTCTACACCTCTCTTGTCGGCCTTTGGGAAGATGCCGTCATGGACAACGTCGACGAGGAATACGATCGCTTCGTGCACCATCTCCACGATAGTGCTAAGGGAGCCGAGAGCTTGAAGACCACCAAGAGACGCCTGTCTCCGGAAACTCTCGAGCTGATACGCCAACGTGGAGCAGCACGAGCGTCAGGCAACTATCAACTGACGTCCGAGCTTGCAAAGCTATGCAGAGCGGCGATAAAGGAAGATCTGAAGGAGAGAAGGGCGGAAGTGTTGGCTGAAGCAGCAGAGGCAGGGCTGAGCATCCGCAATGCCCGCCGGAACTTCGCCAACTTCAAGACCAAGATGACCGCTCTCCGACGTCCTGACGGAACCGTCACCTCTTCCAGAAGGACCATGGAGAAAGTCATCCACGACTTCTACTCCGATCTCTTCGATAGCCACGTCCACCTGCCCCTACGCCATCTTCCGCAGGATGGATACGTCATCCCCTCTGTTCTCCCTTCCGAGATCCGACACGCCATCTCGTCGGTGAAGAAACGTACAGCACCCGGTCCTGACAGGATCAGAGCTGAACACCTGAAGAACCTCCCGCCAGCGCTCATCAACACCTTGGCGCGGCTCTTCACACGCTACCTATCCGAATGCAAGGTTCCATCTCAGTGGAAGACCAGCAAGACCGTCTTGCTGTACAAGAAGGGAGACGTGCACGACATTGGCAACTATCGCCCGATCTGCCTGCTGTCGGTAGTCTACAAGCTGTTCACTCGAGTCATCCTGAATAGGATTAGTAGAACGCTGGACGAAGGACAGCCATGCGAACAAGCAGGATTTCGGAGAGGATTCAGCACGATCGACCACATACACACCATTACGAAGCTCATCGAAGTGTCGCGAGAGTACAAGCTGCCGCTTTGCCTTACGTTCATTGACCTGAAGAAGGCATTCGACTCCGTCGAGACTGAAGCGGTTATGGAAGCCCTGCTCACCCAGGGCGTTCCTACTCAGTACATCAGAGTCCTTCGAGAGCTGTACAGTGGATTCACGACCAAGATCTCACCATTCTACAACGACGTCGTCATTGACGTGAAGAGAGGGGTTCGACAAGGGGATACCATATCCCCGAAGCTCTTCAGCGCCACCCTCGAAAACGTCATGCGCGAACTAGAATGGGATGACATGGGAGTGAAGGTCGACGGCCGGCAACTGCACCATCTTCGCTTCGCTGACGACACCGTGCTCATAACACCGAGCATCACTCAGGCGGAGCGAATGCTGGCCGACTTCGATCGTGTATGTGGAAGCGTTGGACTGCAGCTGAATCTTACGAAGACGATGTTCATGAAGAACGGATGGGTTTCTGATGCCCCATTCTCGCTCAACGGAACGAACATCTCCGAATGCTCCAGCTATGTGTATCTGGGTCGCGAAGTCAACATGGCCAACGACCTAGCACCAGAGCTGAGCAGGAGGAAACGAGCGGCTTGGGGAGCTTTCAAGAGCGTCGAAGAAGTCGTGAAGAAAACGAAGAACGTCCGACTCCGTGCCCACCTATTCGACTCCACTGTTCTTCCTGCCCTAACATACGCCACAGAGACCTGGGCTATACGAAAGCAGGATGAACACGCGATCAGCGTCGCGCAGCGTGGAATCGAGAGGACGATGCTCGGAGTGACACGACTCACGCAAGTGAGAGAAGGCCTCCGGAGTTCCGAGCTTCGCCGACGTTCGAAGATCAGAGACGCTGTCGCATGGGCCAAGTCGTCGAAAATTAGGTGGGCCGGCCACGTAATGCGATTCGCAGACACCCGCTGGACGAGAGCCGTCACAGACTGGATTCCGCGGGATGTCAAAAGAACACCAGGACGCCCACCAACGCGTTGGTCGGACTTCTTCGTGAAAGCCCTGAACGACCGATATGACGCTCTTCGTGTTCCTCGAGCGAGGAGGATCCATTGGACCACTCTGGCACGCGACAGGGACGAATGGAGACGCTGCTGGCGCCCGCTCGAGCAAGTCGATGATCAACGGGACGACAGGTGATACAGGTGACAAGCCTGGTACCAATTCACCGACCCCGGTGTGAAGGAAGGTTTGGCTGGTCCAGCCGGGAAATCCGAACCAGGAATCTGGTATCGGGTGCAGGCGACAGCCGGCGCCTCCTCCGACTGCGCTCCACGCGCCCCTATCTTAGTCCACCTAATACCAAAAAAGGATGTCAGATTCGTGATCAGCACCCCAAATAACCCCCATAGGCGAAGTTTGGCAAAATCATTGACCATGACTCCGACAGCCTTACTCATCCGTATCTACCGTAGCCTACCGTAACCGGCCCAAATTTTGAAAAAGGACGACAGGTTTGTGATCAGCACCCCAAATAACCCTCTTGGACGAAGTTTGGGTAAAAAATACCGACTTCAATTGACTTTATTGTAAAATTGGTCTCCTTCCTAGTAAAAATGTTTAGTTCGATATATCTATTCCTGTTGGACATTCTTTTAACACAAGTAATTAGGGAACAGAGAAAACATCTATAAAAATGGCGCGAAAAGGCATGAGCCACAGGTGGCTCATATTGTCGTCAATGTGTTGAAAAATAATGGATCTGAATTATCCAAACCGGCGTCGTATCCAATGTCTAGTTCGCAGCTGCAGCACCAGATGAGTACCTTAACAGTGCTTCATGCTTAACGGATAGCTTCCCAGCTTTTACCCGGTCGGTTATGTGACGTACCGTTTAAATGTACACTTTAACGAGTTATACTAGAACAATACTTCTTCTCGAAATACCTTCTCTTACAGTAGTCCAACGTTCACTCGCGGTTGGATGCAGTTCCTCCAATGGCACGTGATGCTCAGCATTACGCTGCACACCACTTCACTATGGCTGGCTGTGGCGATGGCGTTCATCCGGCGAATGACACTACGGGTAGCTCGGTTGAACAGGTGAGCTATTCAAGAAACCTCTTCTGAATACCCTCCACCCGTCAGGGAAATCGAACAAATTCGATTTGTGCAATTTTTGGCTGCTGAGGTGAGAGCACCGTTTTCTTTTTTTTTTTTTTGCGTACTGACTGTCATAGCATCCTAATGAGGCAAAGAGAAAGCGAAAAGCATAAAATTACAATTTTTTCCTTTTCTAAGGTAATTCGTTTCACCATCAATCTAGAAACGGACTACTTTTTTCACTATTACATCTTCACGATCATCAGTGAAGAGGAAGGTGTCAGAATTTTTTTTGTGTTTGCAAAAATATCAAGTTTAATTAGGCAAAATATTGTGGTTTTAAACGAAAACTTTATTGTAAAAACTTGAGTTTTATATTCTACGCCTTGCAGTTCAATTTATATAGTTTACATTTGTTTATTTGTACATAACGTGATTAATATCTATTTGAAGTTGTTTTAGAATTATGACAAACATTGAAAGTTATAATATGGAGGACAGTGACTCTAGCCTTCACTTTACCAAAAAGGATCATACTCCATAATAACGCGCTAGTCATACTATCGATCGGCTACGCCGCAGAAATTAGTCAAATTATTCCTCGAAATTAGCCATGTTTATTCCTGAACATATACTAAATAAAATAGGGGAAAATCGGAGGAGAATTGGGGGGGGGGGGGAATGGGGGAACGATTACGGCACGAAAATAGCGAAAAATACCCAGACGTCTTCTACCTGTCTGGAAACTTTAGGCATTGGGTAACCGACGTGGCTGAACACGAATCTGAAGTACGTTTTTGAAGTATCGATCGCCATCAATCGATATTGATCATAAAGCGAGCCAACTCTTCCGAATTTGCTCTCCAAAACTGCTGCCATGCGGGACTATGTCTCGACTAGGCTCGCTTTCGATGCGATTACGACACAATCACGAACACGACCACGGCACGACACGTCCGAATCCTCAAACTTGGGTAATTAAACTAGTTTTATTTAAAAAAACTCAACAACAAAAATATTCGACGGAACTCAGGTTGCGCTCTAACGGAATGAACGGAAATGTGATACTAAAATGAGGCAAGTGAAGAAGCAGTCGGTGGCGATGGCTGATTGCCCTCTCGTTGTTTAGGCGGAGCTCTTAGGCTCCTTTTATACTTGCCCCGCAGCGCGGCGCGGTGTGATGGTCGGCATGGCTATCGAATTTTCGCGCCGCGAGGCTGCGCCGCATCGCTTTTTTACTCCGCCGCCGCAAAACACCACACTTGACGGAATTTTGGGTTACGGTATTCGGCGAATCGCGTCGCTGAGGGAAAGGGCGCTGCGCGGCGCGATCAGTCGCAGCAGACTCGGCGTGGGGTGGGAGATCTCACTTCTTCGACCAAACTTCTCCTATTGGAAAGGAGTGGGGGGGGGGGGGGTTTAGGGTGCTTTTCACGAATCTGACATCGTTTTTTGAAGCTACGGGCGATTACGGTAGGTTCGGTTGATTAGGGAGTTTGGGTGAAATCGGCCGACCTTTGACCTTAGCCCGTACCTTCTGTAACCTAGGAACAGAATAGAGATCTGTAGACATTCACGAAGCTTCATATATCACGCTAAAGATATGCTTAGTGCACAGTGACCCTAGAATGGCTATATGAGAAAGAATTTTGAGTGATTCTTGACGATGGGTACGTACCAGCAGTTTTACTTTCGCACCCGCACATGTGGCAAAATAAGGACTCCAGGCTTAAAAGAGGATTCGTCGCTCCCCACAGGAATCCCACGACAAACATTGACAAGATGCATTGCGCTGATCAGCCAAAAAATCCTTTCTGTTTTCGTCCCTCAATGACTCGTGGACCGTTTCCGGAGCACAGGCCGTAGTGCGCAGATGCTCGTGGCCGCGCGTCGCTGACGCTCCCCTTTCTAACTGCAATCGCGCAGCGGCGCGTCAAAATCGGGACGCGGCGCGACTGGCCGCGCCGCTCCCCAAATTGACGCGCCGCGCCGCGGCGGGAGTATAAAAGGCGCCTTACACAGAAGCACGCGGCTTCTGATGAAGCGCGCGATAAGCCTATGTTTTCTTGGGAGCGGCTGCCTAGATAAGCACATCGACAAGCATTTCAGATTCTTGAGCTGCAGTACGACAGAAAATATGCTAAACAACACTTTTACATTAAAAATGGATCACTTGTCGCTTTTGCGACACTATCGTTTTTTGTGTGGATGTCGTCCAGGCGGTCCGAAACTTTAGCCCTGGGGTAGTCGAGGTCGCTCAGCGCGAATCTGAAACTCGCTTTTCAAGTACCAATCCCATCAATCGATACTGACCAAACTACGGGAAGCGAAAATAGCGGAGAATGCCAGACGTCCTCTAAGTACCAGGGGATTTAGAAGACGTGCGGAATACGTCGCATGACGTGCCTGGGAGACAAAGGACGTGCCAAAGACGTCGCTCAACGTGTTTGGGGATCAGGTGGACGTGTCGAACACGTCGTCCGATGTGCTTGGGGATTCAGAAGGTGTGCCGAAGACGTTGCCCGCTAAGGGTGGAGATCATTGAAGGGGACCACTACCAGTAATGGGGGACCGTTTCACTAAGGGAAGACCAGTAGTGATAAATCTATAGATCGCCCTATCATGCTATACGCTGTACGTACTACGAGCCTTTTTACTCCTAGGTAGGGAAAAAAGCTGTACAAATAGAGCAGCTAGCTTGAGGTATTAGGTTGGAAAAAAGTTTTTACTTTTTTCAAAGATTTATAACTTTACGACTACAAGGTCAAATCAATTGAGATAATCTCCATTTTTCCACCACACTTTTCCAATTACTGAGTAGTTTTTAATTATTAATTTTAAATTTTTAAATTTTTTTAAATTTTGTAATTCCTCTCGCTTAAAAGGCTGCAGTTCTGGAGTCGAACCATCACTGAATCCAATTTTTGTGGTCTTCGTTCGTTTCAAAATATTTCTCTCCAATTTCTTGCTTGAGAGCATGGAAGAGACCCTTGTTGATAGGGGCGAGGTCAGGGCTATACATTACCTGGATGTGACATCACGACCCAGCCCAGCTCCTCTGTTGCTTCTCTTGTGAGTCAACAGAAGAGTTGGGCTTCTCTTTTGACTCATAACAGAAACAACAGAGGAGCTCTCTTCAAGCTCTCTTCTCTTGCAACATGTGGTTTTGTATTGTCGTGCAGGGTCATCACCTTCGACATCTCAGGCCTCTTTTCTTGGAGAGCTACGGCGACTTTGTGGGGTTGGCCACTGTTTGTGACAGCAGTGGGTGTCTCTCCACTTCTGAGAGTCTCCCAGTAAGTCACTCCTCTGATATCCCACCAAACCCTCAGGAGAATCTTCCTTTGGTGAACATTGGGTTTGAGATCAGGCTCAGGGTCCTCTCCTTTTTGTACCCATTGTCTTTTTCTTCGGAAGTTGGCATACAGAACCCAGGACTCATCTCCTGTCACATACCGCAGCAGAAACGACATATTCTCGTACCTGGACAGAAGAGAAGCAGCGATGGAGAGCCGTTGACCTTTCTGAATGTCTACGGGGCATGTGGAATCCAAGCTCCAAATTTCCATGCAAGCCAAGATTCTTCAGACGGATCCTCACTATCCTATAAGACAGTTTGAGCTTCTTTGCCAGCTGACGTGTCGTCTGCCTACTATCGGAACGAAGAAGATGGAGTAGTTCAGTGTCGTCCAATTCATCTTGCTCTGTCCTCGACTGAATAATCTCCCTTTAAAAGCTTTCCGAACCATTCATAACAGGCCTGATGAGTGGTAGAACCCAAGCCATATACATCGCTAATTCGGTCGGCTGCCTGACGTGCTGTAGATCCTTTAATTTATTCGTTTTTAAGTTTATTATTTTGCTTGAATTATTTTCATTACGCTTCGAATATATTTTATTAAATTATTTATTTAATACATAATTACTGCATAATTATGCCTGGATAAATGGTTGCAAACCAACATCATCCTTTCTCATATGACAGAGTGACTGCGATTTTAATTCAGTTTCGATTTAATTTATTTATTTACTTTTGTGAGTGAGCAAACCCGCAAGATTAAACTGGGCAAGGAAATTAGCCAATAAAAGCGCACATGATAAAGAATAGGAAAAATAGAAAAAAGGTAAAAATTGAATGTAGGAAAAAGAATGAGAAAAATGTGACATTAATATTTGATAACCAAATAAAATTATTCTTAATTTTTGACATAACAACGATTGCTTTTGCTGCCGTTAGTTGTTAGCAGAACACTCAGGCCACACCAGAGTCGAATTAGTGTCACTTGCTGTCCGAACTGGAAATTTTCCACCCATTAGACTAATTCCAGCTATATCTAGTTGTTGGGCGCGTGTAGCGCAGTCGGAGGAGGCGCGACTGTCGCGTGCACCCGATACCAGGTTCCTGGTTCGGATTTCCCGCCCAGGCCAACCAAGCCTTCCATCCCTCCGGGGTCGGTGAATTGGTACCAGACTTGTCTGGGAAGGATAAAGCGCTGACTTGTTCATCGGCTGGCCACCGCAAGTCATTAGATGGCCAAATACGCATTCAAATCGCCTCCACGACACCCCGTAGAAGTAGGATGCGTGGCGCATCCCAAAAGAGATTGAGTAACGCCGTCCTTTATCCTTATACTTATCTAGTTGTTACGATTCAAGAAAAGTTCTTCTGTTGTGCTCTTACTAATGCGCTCAGACTATAACAAAGATCCATGGACCAAACACTAGCCATTAATCTGGACCACTAGGGTAAGAAGATTCACCAGACCAGACAGGCTGCATCGAACGGGTGTGCTACACAAAGGGTCGTGCACGATTGCTGCCTTGATTGTCTGGCGTGCACTCGCTCAGTGTTCTGATCGGTTGCGATTGGCTAGCGTTACCGCCTCCTTATGTAGGCCATATTACCGACCAGAACCGTATAACTTTTCTTTGAGTTCCAAGTCACATGGAGAATTTCAGCACATGGCAGCAGCCTCAGTTCGCTTGGAAGCTCTGCATAGGAATCTACATATGCGTCTCAGTGATGTGCATTCCGAACATGTTCGTGCATGAGATCTCCATCTACGAGGGCGCTGTCTGGGAGCCGGAGCCGCAGTGCGTGTCCTTCTTCCCGCCGAACTACACCGAGCCCATGTTCACCTTCACGGTAAGATCGGCTTGGTTCTGACGGATTACTGTATATTAGCCTTCCTTAATACGATTTAAATAAATAATATGATTTGAAGCCAGTTGGTTACGTGAGCGTTTTTAGGACAATTCAACTTCTTTTATTTTTCAATTTTTCTTTTTTTCCTATTTTTTCTTTTAAATTCAGATACTGTAGAAAGTTCCTAGCCCATAACCGGTGGTCAGCGTTCCTCATCAATTGTGCGTCTGGCTGTATGAGCGGCTACAGAGCAAATTAGAACTTTAGCCCTAGCCTAGTCTAACCATTCTTTATAATTGAGTCTTAAGATATTACATATATGCCGTTTTGTTAAGGATAAACGTCGACCTCAATCAGTCATTTAGAGGGATGCGCCGTGCACTTCTATGAGATAAAGGACGGCGTTACTCAATCCCTTTTGGGATGTTCCACGCATCCTACTTCTACGGGATGTCGTGGAGGCGATATGAATGCGTATTTCGCCATACAATGATATGCGGTGGCCAGCCGATGAACAAGTCAGCGTTTTATCCTTCCCAGACACGTCTGGTACCAATTCACCGACCCCGGAGGGAGGGAAGGCTTGGTTGGCCTGGGCGTGAAATCCGAACCAGGAACCTGGTACCGGCTGCACGCGAACGTTGGCGCCTCCTCCCACTGCGCTACACGCGCCCCTTCTTTGAGATAACACGAGGATAATTTGAATTCGTACTTTGCGCATAAAATTGCTTGTGGCGGCCAATTCATCAACTTAAGTTGATGTGGTATAAAACCGGAGAATCTCTTTTCTGTGAGGATTTCTTCCACCAGAGGAGGAGTCAGAAAATTTCACGCCAAGATTGCCAAACTCAATTTTCGGTGCTTCTTTTTGTCAATAGAACCCTAGCATTATTTGAGAAGCTATCCGGGAATCGGATCACTGCGCTTGGATACAATGCCTTCAAAAGACGCCTGCTTAAACGCTTCAGTCCATGATGTCGTAGCTGTTCTCATTAATCTGGTTTAGAATCATTGGTTTGGAATCATTTTCTCTATTTCTCTCTATTTTACAATTCGCCTGTCTGTCTGCTACGAAAACGATTGTTTTTTGCGCCAAGCTTTTCTTCACATAATAATTCCTTATCTGATGAATAAATAAATAAATGAATAAAATAGAATAGAAGGACAGGCTTGTAGGGCCTGGACATACGCTCCTTGAATTGATTGTAACCTCCAGTGCCAGTGCAGATGTGGCCGAACTTCATTCGAAAAGCCTCAGTTGCTCTTTTTGTGTCGTCCACTTGTTCTTGGGTGCGTGTCGCGCAGTCGGAGGAGCTGCAGCTGCTTCTTGCACCCAATACCTGGTTTTTAGTTCGAATTTCCCGGCTGGACCAGCCAAACCTTCCTTCACACTGGGGTCGGTGAATTTGTACCTGGCTTGTCAGAGAAGAATAAAGCGCTGACCTGTTGCTTGCCATCGCAGGTCATTGCGAAAAATACGAAGAAATACGCATTCAGCTCGCCTCCACTACATTCCGTAGAAGTAGAATGCGTGGCGCTTCTTAACTAGAGATTCAGTAGCATCGTATTTTATCCTTGTCGTTTACCTCGCTGAGTAGTGGAACAGAACTAGGTTCAGAACTCTGACTGGCTCATTAGGGTAGCGTTTTCAGAAGGTTACTAAAAAAATTTTTGAAGTCGTTGGCATGACATGAACTATGCTGTTTAGGTCAGCAAGGAAGCAACTGCGAATAACTGCAGTATTTTCAAGTTGAATATTTGGATGATTGGGCTCGTGTTTAAGGTGAGTGCATGCTGAATATTTTTGATTGAGTCCCACTTTTTTGAGCATTATCATAAACAGTGTAAACACTATGGAGTTGTCGTAGAATACAGTAGGCTGTGTACAGTTTTATCGCATTTAACTATATTGCCAGTCCTTGTGCCTAATGATTGAATGTGCATCATAGGATGCAGGAATGAATTAATTGAACTTACTAAGGAAAGATACCAGATGACAGTGGGTTTTGAGATGATACGTATATCACTGGATGCGGCTTCGAACGCTGATTCCAAATATGTGTTCCATGTCTGCAGTGCTCATCCATGAACGGAGTTATGGACCATTTTCATAGAAGGCTCCTTTGCCCTCTAGGTCCACGCAGAGCGGGCCAATCACAAGAGCTCAAGTAGTGTTGAAACTGCGCTGCCTCCCGACCAGTGGTGGCGCAGGGGTAGGGGAGCGATGTGGTGAGGCGGGGTGGTTTATGGTTCGACTCCCCTGTTGTGCAGTATTCTTGCACTTCCTTAAAAAGATATCCACGATCAACCAGAGCTCTCCATGTCAAATCGCGAAGATAAAGCGAAGTCGACTACGGTGATCACACTGCCCATACTTACAAGTGGGTGATCAGTGCCTAAGATAACCCCTTGGGCGAAATTTTTCCGACACACGGGGTCGGCAAGGACAATACTGCCGACCTATCTTCCAAACTATGTTCTCACCAGCTGTTGTGTTGCCGTGCCTTTTGGAGAAGTTCGGCCCTTCCAATACGTCACGCCTTCCTACAAGGCAAGAGAAGGAGATGGCTAGCATTTTCGCATCCATCCAGCGAGATGTGCAATGCGGGAGCATCGAGGTAGAGGATATGAAGAAGATATCAGAGTGGAATCAGGATCTATCTGTAGAGTTGCTGAGCTATTCACGAGGTTGGTAAACGACTTTATTGGTCGCTAACGTTTCGGCTGGATCGCCTTCTTCAGAGCCTGAAAGGGTCAGGTCAATTAGGAGTTACCCCACCAAACATCTCTTCAACCCTTACAAAATTCAATGTCAAATTTTTGGAAGCCTGAGCAAAGGAGAGAATCCGAGTGTCGTACCTCACCACAGTCCACTGAAGGACCAAAGGAAGCCGCACAGGACAAACAGGAATACGAGACAGCACCTACCCCAGAGGCCGTATTTATGAAGCGGTGGGAGCGGGAGATAAGCGATATTTATGAAGCGGTGGGAGCGGGAGATCTCTCGGCTCTCTCCCGCCTCGCTCTCTCGCCTCGGTCGGTTCCCATGGGAAGCCGGCAACGTTCCCGGGAACGTTCATGAATCCGGCCCCAGGTTAGAATGCGAGACTGAGGTAGGGCCTGAGTTCGCGCGCCAGGCATTCCCCCTTCCGGTTGACCTTGGGATTTCTGGAATAGATCCAGAACGCCTCAAGGGCTTTGCGCGCCGACGTTCGAACCTCGTGTCCTAGAATCCTCACCTCAACTCCAAAATTCTCCCCTCTATGAGAATTGATCCTGTGGTAGCCTAGGGCAGTGGATGCCCTAAGCTTCTCCTTGCCATCCAGATGCTCCTTTATCCTCACATGCAGAGGACGGCCAGTTTCGCCGATGTACTCCTCGGCACAAGATTGACAGGAGATCAGGTAGACTACACCCGATACGGTGCAGTCACCTTCCTTTCCCCCTGGGCAAACCACACAATTGTGGGTCCCACAAATGCGGTCATATAGTCGTAGGAATCAGGATCGAGGATCCTACGTGGTCAGTGGAGGGGGATGATGAAGAGAACATTAGCCAGCAGCGTGGATTTTTTCGTTTCTATTTCTAATATTCCTAATATTGTTCCCTTACTGACATCGTAGAGCAGTGCTTTTGCAGCGGCTGCACTTATGTTTTTTTTTATCCGCTGCGGTCATTGCCAACAGCTGTTGTGTTTTCAACATTTCGCAGTGTTATTTCACATTTTCTAGTGTAATGCATTGTTTATCTTCTCGCCATGTTTTTAGCAACTATTGATAATAAATTGTATCTTCGTGCCAGTATGAAGTTGTCGATATGAAGAGTAGTCCTTTCTGGTGACCTTTTCTCTTGCGGTTTAACAGAGAGCTCTGATTGATCTTTTTTAGGAAGTGCAAAAAACCTGCACAGCAGGGGAGTCGAACTATAAACCACCTCGTCCCATCACGGCTCTCCTCTATCCCCTGCGCCACCACTGCTCGGCAGGCGGCGCACTTTCAATCCTACTTGAGCTCGCTCTCTTGTGATTGGCCTGCTCTGAGTGGACCTAGAGGTCAAAGGAGACGTTAGTCTGCTATGAAAATGGTCCATGACTCCGTTCACAGATGCACACGGCAGAAATGGAACACATATTTGGAATCAGCGTTCGAAGCCGCATCCAATAACATGTATCTCATCTCAAAGACCCATGGTCACCTAGTATCCTTCCCTTGTGAGTTGAAGACTGGAGACGTTAGTCATGAAACCGAGTTCATCAACTTCTGTAGGTATTGGCATCACAACCAGCGCCTTGCACCTCGGTCTTCTGCTCTCCGTAAGGATTCAGGAGTCCTCTTTCGGATCTGTCGTAGGGGGAGGGGGGAGTTGCTGTATGTTACTATGTTGCTTCGGCTCACTAAAACATCCTTTAAAGAACGAGCATTTACTGCTCCCTCAGAAAATTTAATGGAAATAGTGGTGTGGAACTGGAATAAGAGCACAACTGACAATTTGAAGATACCCCTCTCGTCTAGATTAGATCTGTGTGATCTTCTCAGGATTATTTGTATTTGTAGAACAGGACGTTAAGTGAGTTAGGGTGCTAGTCCTAGGGAGTATTGGAGCTCAATCGCAACGCGACGCGACGTTTCGGTCACTTTTTTCACTTTTCTGTTATAACATTGAGGAGAAGCGTTACAAAATCGAAAATACAAAGGCAAAAAACCCACATGGAATTCTTCACCCTAAGTGTTCCATGTGGGTAGTTAGTGCAACAACCTTTCTGGAATGACTGATCTTTTTCCCCGCTGAGAAGTTCTAGCTGTAGTGGAGCTACCCGCATTGCTTCACTGCGGTAACCTTGTGAAGAAGCGTTTAAAAAGCAAAAAGCTGCAAAAATAATGGGGTTTTCCACTGCTGTTCGTTATTGTGTCAGTGCAAGCCATACTCCATGTCTTCCCTTTCAGGTAATTCCATGCATATTGCTGATGTTCTTCAGCGTCGGTCTGGTGAACAAGATTCGACAAGCAGAACAGCATCGACGTAAGCTTACAAACGTCAGCATGAACAATCTCAACTCCACCGACGCCAGCAATACGTCTGCCAAAAAGTTCGTTTCATGATTAATGAATGTGTCTCTTTTATTCTTGAAATTTTGCACGTAGTGTTTCGTGATCACAAAGAGGGAATGACTGGAGGGGGGGGGGAATATCTGTGGTAAAATGAAGTATGAAGATCACAAACCAATTTACCTAAGCGTGTGGCGCGTGTAGAGCAGTCGGAGGAGGTGCCGGCTACTGCGTGCATTCGATACCAGGTTCTTGGTTAGGATATCCCGCCCAGGTCAGCCAAGCCTACCATCCCTCTTGGATACTGGAATTGGTACCAGACTTGTCTGGGAAGGATAAAGCGCTGACGTGTTAATCGGCTACCCACCGCAAGCCGTTGTAGGGCCAAATACGCATTCATCTTGCCTCCACGACTTCCTGTAGAAGTAGAATGCGTGGCGCATATCAAATGGGATTGAGTAGCGCCACATGACATGCAGCTTGATGTAGTATCTATGTATATATTTAACTAAACCCGCACTAAACCCAAAAAATGTGTACACTGCTTCAAAGGTGATAACTTTGCTCACAGTAAATGCATGGAAGAAGTTAAGGGCTCACATAATGCACACAGAAATTTTCCGACATAGGAACTGTGGGGGATGCGCCATGCACTCGCCTGCAGTTTTGCACTTTGCACTCGATTGATTTTGTTTCGCTTGAATACTTGTTATATTTCTTCACAAAGTGGTAGTTTCGAACAATTCGTGCTTATTCTAAAGTTTAAAACTTAAAAACACACTACTGCTTAAGAAATGCAAAATGAAAAATGCAGGGTATCCTAAAAAATGCATGTAGTGTTTTGAAAGGTTCTAACATTGCTGCTAGTGATGCTTTTGAAGATGTTTAAGACTCATATGCAAGCGTAGTATAACGAAATTTCTGTAATGTGCAAATGTCGGATTGCGCCATGCTCCCGCTTAAAACCTTGCACATCAGACTCGAATGATTATGCATGTGCTGAATGCTTGTTAAAATCTTGTTGCTACTTGGTCAGATTGAGTTGTGCTGTGTTTCTTTTAACATTTAGAACTTGACAATCACGTGAAAGATGCGCGATATGCGAGTACATTGACTGCACAATTTAAATTTGAGGAGGATCCCTATTTTCCAAATTCAGAAAAATCAAATCCAAATCCAAATTTTATTCTGTGGACTGATGAAGTAACACTCAAGCTGAATGTAGAGGTGAATCGGCATAATTGCAGCAACTAGGCGACCGAAAACGTTAAAAGTAGCACCGCACGGGTTAATCTTGCCAAGTAGTATCAAGATTGTTGTAAGCATTCAGACCATGCACAATCAATCAAGTCGGAAATGCAAGGTTTCATGCGGGGGCATGGCGCAATCTTGACTACTTGAACGTTACAGAATTCTCTATCTCGTGCATTCATATTTGCTTCACTAGCAGTAATGTTAGAACCTTTCAAATAACACCAGCATTTTTAGGATACCCTGAATTTTGTGCAAGCAGTAGCGTGCTTTCAAGTTCTAAATCTAAAAAGGCACAAATAAACCGATACGGCTGCCTTGTGAAGAAGTTATAGCAAGTATTCGAGCGAAACACAATCAATCAAGTGTAAAATTCACAATTTCAGAGGAGTGCATGGGGTAAAAATGTTTCCACGCCAGCGGGTCTTATGAATCCGACGTCTCAACACCAACAGTTTATTAGCGGCACAACCAGAACCTCAAACTTGGGTAATTAAACCAAAACGAACAACTAAGGGTTAACAACAATAGTGCACGAAATAGAGGAATGTGTCTAACAGAGGAGTGAAATGTTAAACAAGACACTTTGAGAACCAAAAGAGGGCAATGTGGCACTCACTCACAAGGACCCCTAGGATAACAAGGTAGTAAGGTAGAAGGCAGCGTTTGCTGAGGTCACCCGAGTCTGTCCTTGAACTCGCACTTATGTAATCAAGAATGAAGTCGCAACTCCCCCCCCCCCCCTCTTTTTTCTTGCACTACTAAACCGCAAGTTCCTGGATTCAGCAGGAGACCGATGGAGGGCGGCAGGTGGTGGCAGGAGGTGGTAGGAGATGGAGAATGAATGTTACTGCGCTCTGAGCTGCCCTTTTATGTACTTGGGGAACGTTCTAGTTTGGGCATCAATATTCGATGGGTAGTCCAAATCCCGGTTGCGCGCGATCAGCGGGTCAATGGAACGGCGCTCGCACTCCTCAGCAGTCGCTCTCTGAGTGGAATCGCATGTGTTTTTCCTGAACAAATACAAAAGTCGCGTTCCGCGATATGGGGCATTCTACACCGCTCGTACGTCAGAAAACTTCTATTTTCTTAAGCTTTCATGTGAGTCCTCAACTTCTTCAATGCCTTTACAGCGTGCAAAGTTATCACCCTTCAAACAGAGTATACATTTTTGGGACACCCTGTATACTCTACGTTAGTCCGCGCATGTCAATAAACAGTTGTAGCAGGTGGTTTCAAGTTGTGGGGCCACGAGCGCTAAGAACGCTATCAGGCTGAGATTATTTTTTCTAAACGCCTCCTTCAGAGTTTCATACATGGAAAATTAATGCACTCCCAAACTGTTTAAAAAAGAGACAAAATGTGCCTGAATGCCTGGTGGCTGGTCTTTGTTCGATCTGTGCTCTGGTTTGATTAGCAAGCTTGAAGGCAGTTTGCAATTAATTAGAATTTTATGAAGCTTGAACGAACTAGGACGGGAAAGGGAGCGGATTATAAAAGTGCATCGCGACTTGTTTAGCCTGAATTTGAAGGCAAACCGTGTATGAATTCGTGTGCGTTCAACTAACGCCGCTTATTGTTGAGCGTACAGGGTGCGCAAAAATTACTTGCACAAAGATATCACAGTGTAACTTCAACACAAATGCGGATTGAACAACGAAACTTAACACATAACTTCTTTATTCCCTCACTAATAAAAACGTATCAAAGTCATTCGAAGTGGCCGCCTTTCTTACGAACCCAAGTCCTCAGACGAGTAACGAACGCATCACACGTAGCACGGAGGTGGTCGTCGCTAATTTCGTTCCATGCTTCAGTCAAAGAAGCATTCAGAGAAGTCAAGCTTGCGTCTCGAGTAGAGCAAACTTTGCTCTCAATAACTGACCAGACAGAGAAATCGAGGGGATTCGAATCCGGTGAATGCGCATTAAAATCCGGGAGCTCACGTTTGCACCACTGCTGCGTTGTCCTCGCCCTTTGTGCAGGCGCAGAGTCCTGCTGGAAGCACCATCTCTCATTACCGAAGCGTGCATCGGCTCATGGCTTCAACACGTCCTCGCTTTTTCTGGTACTCGTCCTTGTTAATCTTGACGCCGGATTCGACAAAAACTAATGGGGACTTGCCGCTTGAAGTAATCACACCCCAAACCATAATTGAAGCCGGATCTGCCGTTCCAGCGTCCAGTTTCCCGTAGCGGATAGCAGCTCCAACATTCTGTAGAGAATGCGATCGCTTTGACGATTTACCGTGGGCTTCAGGATGGAGACTTTCTCATCAGGAAAAGCGATCGCGCGATGCGTGCCATTCGCGAACCGCTTCAGCAAGTTCTTGCATCTCAGTAGGCGCTGAGCTTTCATTCTCTCAGATAGCACGTGAACACGTTGAATACGATATGGGTACATCTTAAGCTTGTTCCTGACGATGGTTCTAACACTGCTTGCAGAAATATTGAGTTCTTGAGCCACTTTTTTGCATCGAACGGCGAGGATTACGACGAATCCGCTCACGAACCTTTTTATCGTTTCCGGAGTGATAACAGTCAATGTCGTAGCTCGCCCAATCCTTTCTATAAGGTCCCAGGCTCCTTGTATCGTTTTGTGGCATCATACACCGTTCGTCGAGGAACATTGAGAACATTGGCGATAAAAACAGAGCTGCGACCAGAAAGGTGCAAGCTGATGATGGCCGATCGTTTCGGATTTCGCTTTGCCATTACCGCTCTAAGCATTTATGAGCTTAAATTTGGAACGCATTTGCGTATGAAATAAGTGTATAACATATTCCATTATGGAGCTCGGAATCCAGTTCTGATAGTAGTTGTGGACTGCGTCGTACCCTGTGCGGGTAATTTTTGGGCACCCTGTAGAGTGTCAAAATGCTTCAAAAATGACTGCTTAGTTTAGAAAGTCGCACAGATCGGACCGGACGACTGCGATGTTGGTGGTTATCTTAGCAGTGTTTCTAATCACCGAACTGCCTCAAGGAGTCATCTCCATACTATGTGCCATTTTCACTGCAGATGTTCATAAGTGAGTAGCTCTTTCGAGACACCGATTGTACCACGACTTAAGTGTGCGTTTCAGATATCTGTATTTTTATCTTGGTGATATACTGGACTTGTTATCGTTGCTGAACTCATCGGTAAACTTTGTGCTGTACTGTTTGATGTCGTCTCGCTACAGGACGACATTTTGGTTGGTATTCTTGCCAGCTGGAGCGCATTCGTGAGTTTTACCATATCTTAGAACCAAGATCGTCGTCCTGTCAACATAGTATTATACAACATTTTTACGCCAAATTCGACGCTTATCAAATCAGACAGGCACTTCTGAGCTTTCTAAATTGAAATTAACATTTATCAAATCAAAAGAAGCGTTATCCATATTAAACTAGAAGCTTTCTACAGGGATAAAATAAGTTTTCTTAGGAAATGTACTACTACTTTTTTCCGTAGCCTGAAAAGTGAACATTCTGCCTGAAGTAATGCAGAATGTTTAGTTTTTATAGAAAAATTGTGGATCAGGGACCATCTTCAAGTGCAGGAAGGCGGCGATTTTAGAAGAGATTGCGCCAGGCACTCGTTCAGGATGTCGCGATTCTTCCTTGATTGATAACAAAGATTCCGTGTGTGCAGAATTACACAACTGTCAACGGTACAACCAAAGTATGTAAATGTTCCAAGTAAGCAGCAAACACTCTATAAATCAAGTGAAAATCGCGATGAGTTAGACGGGTGCATTTCTCTAGAATCGCTCCTTTTAACAAACTGCTGCAATCCATAGCTTTAACATAAGTTGAAATCTAAAAATTTTAAACAGTGTACAGTTTCTTTGGGCAGGCGAATTAAAAATCTTCAAAAAACTCCTGCTGAATTTTTCTTTGGCAAAAAACTAATTAGCTTTCTTAGGAGGTGTTTGGTCTTGTTTCATATGGACGACGCTCTTTCTGATCCGAAAGATGTCTAGTTTGGTTCCAGAAGTGCCTAGCTTGTTTTCAAAGCGGAAATTTTGACGTGAAAAATGAACATGTCGTATGTGGATGATTGTTCAATGAGTCCCGAGTAGGATGTCGTTCACCAAAAAGAGATTTTATTGAACCGAAGGAACACTCTATAAGCTTGTTAGAATTTCAGTATAAAGGTTATTGATCGTAAAACCCGACGTATTCAACACTCGGTAAACTTCACAATGGTTATACACACTTGGTATTATGCTATTCGAATTTTAACTTGGGCTAGGTGAGTGCCTTCCATCCCTAATCTATGCCCTATTACTCCGATCTCCCCATTTTGCGCACGGTAAGAAGGTTGAACCAAGAATACATAAGAGAGAACCATCCACGATTAAAATCAGTAAAATACTGAAGTATTGAAGGTATTCCTTTAGACTCTGCGTTACGAAGCAGGCGACAACGGCGAGTAATTTCAACTTCACCCAGCTTCCGTTGCAACGAAAGAACAGTAACAAAGTGAGGTGAGCACAAATGGCACTGACCTATTCGTGAGGCTTTTTCAACGTTTTTTCTCAATTGATTTTTTGTTTACCGTCGTGAAAATTTGTGTTTTCATATTATGCAGGCCTTCAAAAAAAAACATGGTCACCGTTTGAATGACAAAAAGGTATAATGCCATGTTCCAACACATTTGCTTAAGCCTGGAGCGTCTGGTAGAGAGGCTATATGTTGTTACAGGATATTTTGCTGCGATCAAAACTCTTGCGCCAGGCGGGACTCGAACCCGCATCTCCTGCTTTCCTGGCAGCGATGTTCGCCTTACACCACCGGATATCGCGGATGTTACGTGCGGTCGAACAGCGCCGGTGGTGTAAGGCGAACATCGCTGCCCGGAAAGCAGAAGGCGCGGGTTCGAGTCCCGCCTGATATAACGCCATATTTACATAAAAAATATTAGCTTACAAAAATCATTAGCGAACACAACAATAGCGACCAAAATACAGCTACCAGAGCTTCTAACGCTCCACTAAGGCCTTGATCAATCTCATCGAGATATTATTGCATTTTAGTTATCCACTTTGTAATCAGTTCACTTTTTTGATATTTCTATACTTTCTAATAGTTTTTCATAAATTTATTTACTATTTTTTAATCACTTTTTATTCACCCGCTTACTTGTATTTCGTTATTATTTGTTTATTATTAGAGTGTCCCATAATTTTCTGGGCTATTTAAACCATGAGTGTTTGGCGCATTAAAACTCTTTTATACAAGATCCAAACGGGATGTTTACTTGGCACAACAAGGCGATTTGAATATATTTCGCAAAAGCATGTCGATTACCTCTATCGGCCTACTTTCCGCACTTTGGCAATTTCTTGAACATGCCGACTGCCGAAATCGTGACTTGCTTCTTCATCACTTTCTTTCTGGACCGTGTGCGGGCACAGACGATTACAGCAGACCTGCTCATTGAAGATATGCAAGAAATGAAGTGTAAGCTGCTAGAGAAGTGCCGAGATTCGGTACTATTCGTGTGTTGATGGATAATGAACGACCGTATCGAGCGAAGCGAACGCAGGAGACGATGAGGAAAGGATGTGTCGAATTTGTGGCACATTCTGCGTATTCACCAGATATCAGACCTTGTTGCTATGGAGCATTCGGACGTCTTGTTCACTTTCATGAACAAACGATGCTCGCAACGTCAGGAAATTCAATGTGCAATCGACGAATGGATCGGCAGCAGGCCAACTTCTCTCTGGGAGAATGCAATCAGCTCTCTGCCCAATCGTTGGAAAAAAATTGTGGCCACAGATGGAGAATGTATCGGTTGATTACCCTTTATCATTATCTTGTGGCAATAAATTTTAATAAAAATGGTATGATAGCCCAGAAAATCGTGGGACAGCCTAATATTACCTTGTTTCTATGTGGGAACATTTTATCTCGTTTGTGATTCTGGAACAGAAAGGAAAGGCTTAGTTTGTAAGTTACTTTTAGCGCAAAATACCTTATTAAGGATGAGCCTTACAGAACTCTTCTTTAGAGCAGCATTTACAATACTCTAGCCTAGATAGTGTTTTACAACTTTAATACGTTGTCATGTAATCTTAATGGCGGATGACAACACTACTACATATAGGAACATTTAACGTTTCTCCCAAGATCATCCGACTTGAGTGCTCACGTTAAATTTCTCACCTTTCACGAAGCTCTGTGGACCAAGGTATGACAATCTTAACATGATCTGGTCCATAGAGTACTTAGACATATGTTATACTTCGGCGACGTGTCGCCGACGCTGCGACAACACGTCACCGACGTCGCCGACGTCGCCACATACGCGTCGTCGACGTCGGCGACGTCGTTGACAGGAAAGCATCGGAGCGCATCTTTTGCATCGGAGCACGTTTTCAATGTCATCATTTGGTAACCAGTCTGCCAATAAGAACGCTAGGTGATCACATCTGCCTCGAATTTGCATACATTTCGTGCTTTTCTTAATATGTTTCAAGACTTGGTGATGATTTTTGTTCTGTATGAACGGAAGCCTGCTCAAACATTGTTAATCTGCCGAATTTTCTCTTACTAACCAAATTTGGCTTTCAGAAGGATGGATATCTCGTTACCCTGTGCTTTCATATGAGTTCAAACGTCTTCAAAGGCTTCACTAGCAGCAATGTTAGAAACTTTCAAGTAGTTCCTGCATTTTTAAAGGATACCCTGCAATTTTCGCAAGCTGTAGTGTGTTTTTAACTTTTAAACACTAAACGAAGCATAAAACGATCGATGCGGTCACTTTGTAGCGAGATTATAACAAGTATTCAAGCGAAACACAATCAATCGAGTGTACAATGGAAAATTTCAGACGAGTGCATGGCGCAATCCAGATCGCTCATATGTCAGAAACTTATATTTTTAAGCTTTTATATGAGGTCTTAATCTCTTTAGTACCTGTATGTGAGCAAAGTTATCTCCCTTCAAACAGTATGCAGTTTTTTGAGACACCTGTATAGAAGAGAAGAGTAATTGTTGACAAACATGAGGTCGCAACTGTATACATACGAAGGTTTTTGAAATATGACTGATGGAAGACGAGTTGAATGAAAAGAAGCACAGCTAAGTAAGTAAAGGTAAGTAAAGAGTAAAGATTTCATCATTGCTGTCCGCAAGACGGGCGTTTTTGTACTTCCGATTTCGTAATTCGAGGTCCGCCGAGGATGATGACAGTGGGAACGAAGAACCCATCCACAAACAAAATACTACCCCAGAGCGCATTTTCTGACACCCTTGGACGAGGTCGGCGACGGCACGGCCACGACCCACGGACCGACCCACGGACGACGTCGGCAACGCCCGTCGTCGACCCGTCTGTGGCGACGTCACCGACGTCGACCACGCGTCTGTGGCGACCAGCGTCGCCGAAGGCTTTAGCAACCTTGACGTAGGCCTTAGGTAACCCTTAAGGCCCATGCACACTTCTGCGACAGCGCGACACGGCCACGATGAAGGATAGGGCCGCGACGGGCGCGGGGTGACACTGCGACACTGCGACACGTGCCGCAGGGTAGGGCATGCACACTTTTGCGGCTGTCGCGGCGGCTATCGCAGGCGACGCCGCGCTGAGTGCCGCAGGCTGGAATGGTTCAAATCATTCCTTGCGGCGCGACACATGCACTGGGACGTCGGTCCCGTTGCCTATAACGATGCTCTAACGCGACCGCCGGATTTCGCGGAGGTGGCCGTCGCTCCTCTTGCCGCACCGCGGTGTCGCAGAAGTGTGCATGGGCCTTTGCGATTTACGATTTACGAAGGTTTTTTCGTAAATATGATTTACGAAATTCCGAATTTCATTTACGCACACCCCTGATCCCGAGCAGGGACCACTAAACAAGATAAATATTAGATAACTTTTGCTTCTGACAAGAATTCCATAAGGTATAATTAGAAAAAAATAGATTCCTTCTAATGTATAATGTGTTTCAGTTCTTGACTTTTCTGTATTTGTGTAACTTATGCACAGTCTTTTCTTCAGGAATAAAGAATACGCTCCACTGGCAACTGAAGCCGAAGAGCATCGAGACGAGGGTTCAGAAGACAGCCGAGAACGGGTCGAACAGCTGTAATTGTGAAACGTGTATATTGTTTCATCGCGGCTTATTTCTCTCAATCAGTGTAGGCGTGTTCTTGTCAGGCTACAATGTTCGTCGTGTCCATTTCCTTGTTTCCCGGTTACTGGTCGGGAAGGGCTCACATCTCTTCCGCTATTTCATAAGGGTATTTTTCGTCGTTATTTCTGTAGCCGTTAAGAGTACAGTGTCTCCGTAGAAAAAAATGAGAACAGGCGAACAAAATCTTGCTTTTCTAATCGATCTCTCCACTACATTGACAGTCTCAGTGATATTGACGATGGTTTTGTTGTCATTATTTCCAATCTGTATTTAATATTGTCAATTTGATAAGCTCAACTTGGCCTCCGATGCGTGTTAAAGATTGCTTATAAAGAGTCGTTTATACATGTTGTCTTCGTGCATTTTTTAACACGTTAATATGCCATTTTAACAAGAATTATACCTGGTCCATCCAAACTTCGTCCAGAGAGGTTAGTCAGGATGCTGAACAAGATACCAATGTCCTTTTGGATGATTACGGCCGGTTTCCTTTCTAAGGCGTATGGTATAGTCTCGCGGAAGTATCCGCGGAACGGGAATAATCTAGTCGAGACCCAACGCGTGCCCAATAGCCGCAGTCCGCAACACCCATTTTCCGCGAATCGTCGGCGGCGATCGGAGGACGGGCTGGTATACTTCCCGTCCGCGGGACGACCCCGCCGACCAACAATCTCCCGCAGTGCAATGCAAAAAAACTATCAAAGATAAACGTGCTCCAATTCGAAAGCGACCGATTCCGTGAACTTGGAACGTTCCTAGTTCACGGAGGGAAAAGCGCTCCAATGCGATTGTCATTCAATTTCGGCCGTCGACCCTGCCGGGTTGGCGGCCACCGGGACTATACCATAGGCCTAATGATAATCGTGTCAGAACCTCCGACTTCACCCATACTCTATGTAGGAGTTATCTGAGAAGCTGGAAACAAATCTGGCCTCAGCCTTCTAGAAAAGCTATTCAATTTTACTTTCTTAATAATGTTTGACATGCGTTGTGGGTAAAAAAATCTACAGTGAACTCCGAAATTCAATCTATAGCTGCGTCCTTCCACAAGGCAGAATGACCGCCGCCAGGATGTGTGAGGGTAGGTATACCGTCATACACCCTGACGGCGGTCATTCTGCCTTGTGGAAGGAGAGCGTATGCTGGTGAACGCTACCAATGCCTATCGCAACATGCTCTTACGTTGGCTGAAATTTCAAAAAAAACGGACGTCTGATTGATCATGAGCACTAAATAACTTCCTAGATGAAGTTTTGGCTACACAGGCCCCATTCCTCCCTTCTCTTTTGTCACCCTATGCATCCTAACGTAGTTGACCGAGTTCCGAAAAGCGAATGTGACATCTGTTATCAGCACCTCAAACAACCTCTCAAAGTTCGGACGAAGTTCGGCAAAATTGGTGATTCTGATACGGCCACCCAATTTAACGATATGGGTATGGGGGGAGGGTAACCCGAGTGTTGTTAAACGAAGTTCAACTCTCGGTAGTGCGGCGTGCTTCGTCCTACACGTCAGACACACGAAAATCGCTTTTATCGTCAACGTGTTAAAAGAATTCAATAGTACCAACAAATTTCCATCTGTTACCATTCGCGGTACTCTTTAAAGGTAAAGCTATTCATATTAAGTAATATAACTGGTTTGCCTTAAACCTTCTGCACACTTCTGCTAACGGTGTCGAGCCACGCCCCATACCTTCATTTGCGAATCAGCAGCAACACTGGCGGCAATTGTGGTTCAGTTATTGTTGCCACAGCATTTGCAAAGTTTTGTCGGCACTCTAGCCGAAAATGATAAAAATAGTGAATCAGAGCAAGTAGCGACAGTAGGCATCGACTGGAAAGCGTGCCGCTTCGCTGCTCTGCTTCTTCTCCTCCCTCCACCGTCAAGAATGAAGTGCGAAGAAACAGCGCTCAAAATTGCGGAGTTGCGCCGATACACTTCCCCATGTCAAGGCTAGTCCAGTTTTGCCGCCCTCTGCGCGTCGCTTTGCCGCAGGAGCGTGCGGAAGGTATTAATCAATTCGTATGCTTTTCGCAAACGACGCTTCGGTCGCAGTTGTCGCAGGTTATTGATAGGTCTTAAGAGTTAAAAGAATAGCGTAAATTGTTAGTCCGGCTGCCGCCTCACCTACCAGTTGTCGAACCCACTTGATTGATAGATTCATCTCTATACGAACACGGCGCACACTTAATTCTCGCCAGAACAGATTGGAGCAATTCCCGAGTAGGGCGGTCGGAATTTTTTGTCAAAATTCTTCAAACGGTTCGAAATAGTCTTAAACGCTTTGCATTTTCCAGTAAGGGAAGATATTAGGTTGTAACGAATTAAATGGCACTGGCTCGCGCCATTTTTTGGCGCGTCTTTACGCGTTTGATCAAGAACAAACTGTGACATGTGGCATATCATTTAGAAGAGCAAACTACCGGAGAGTACCAAATTTTCTATGTAAAAGTGGGAAAACTTTAGAGTTTTGTTGACTTTTGCAGATGGACAAAAGGGTAATCCGAGGCATTTACTTGTATGAATTCAAGCTGGGCACTACAGCTAAGGAGGCGGACGAGAAGATCAACGCCGCATTCGGTCAAGGATGTTCCACAATTCGGACGGCGTATCGTTGGTATCAGAAGTTCCGGAATGGAGATGAGAGCTTGGTAGAACATGAAGGTCGTGGGAGGCGTAGTGATGTTGATGAGGACGAGCTGAGAGATGTGAGGAGGATCCACACAAAGGTACCAGGGAGATAGCGAAGGTTCTTGGCGTCAGTCATAACACAGCTGCCCGGCATCTGAAGGAAATTGGAAAGACCAAAAAGCTGGAAAGATGGGTGCCTCACGAGCTGTCTGAGGAGCAAAGAAACCGACGATGTGAGATCTCGTCCGCACTGCTTCTACGGAACGAAACGGACCCATTCCTTGATCGCATCGTAACCTGTGACGAGAAATGGATAATGTACGACAACAGGCGACGATCGGCACAGTGGGTGGACAGCGATGAGAGCCCCAAGGTTTTTGCGAAGCCGGAATTGCACCAAAAGAAAGTAATGGTGACAGTATGGTGGCGTTCGCTGAGGATTATTCACCACAGCTTCCTCCCTCCCGGTGAATCCATCACTGCAGAGAAGTGCTGCATTGAAATTGAAGAAATGATGAAAAAGTTGAAGGATATCCGGCCGGCCTTGGTAAACCGAAGGCGAGTTCTCCTTCTGCACGACAATGCTCGCCCCCATGTAGCACGAATGGCTCCAGGACCTAACTCCGACGCGACGTCGCGCGCTACCCGCGTGCGACGTCGCCGCGCTGAAACGAGGACGTGCGCTCGGTGACGCATGGTTAGCCGCGGAGCACGAAGTGTTCTCAATGTTTAAGCTCTCAGACCACATTTCTAGCAAGGAAATTAAGATCCCACAGAATGTGGTAGGCAACGGTCTGCAGTAGGACAATTGATCCGAGAATGAATGATAGTGACCTTTTCCCGTAGTATAACCATAATCACGGGTAAAAATTGACCGAAGTAGTTGTAGATGGCAAATGCTGACGCTAGAAACCATTCACATGACCAGGATTCCTGTATAAACTGTCGCTGATCGTCCTATTGAAACCACATTCATATACCATCTCCAAGAAACGTTGAAATAAGGCAAAGGCGTACCGCGTGTCCCTGTAGGAAGCGTTTGTAGCCGTCGGAAGCATCGGACCGCGACAACTGGTCCAATTTCGTCGCGCACCGTGCGCGACGCCAAGGGGGTTCGCGCGGCGTCGGAGTTATGTCTGCCCCCGAGCACGAATGACGTTGCAGAAATTGAATGAGCTGAGCATTGAAACTCTACCACATCCTCCGTTTTCTCCCGACCTCTCCCCAACAGACTGCCATTTTTTCAAGCATCTTGGCGACTTCTTGGGAGGGAAAATATTCAAATACCAACAGGATGCCGAAAGTGCCTTCGAAGATTTCGTCAATTCCAGAACTTCTGATTTTTACGCTACTGGGATAAAAAAGCTTGTGTCACGTTGGCAAAGATGTGCAGAATCAGAAGGTTTTTATTTCGACTCATAAGCTTGCCTACAAGCCGAGATATTAACTGTTTAAATTTACAGTGGTTCAGTGCCATTTATTTCGTTACAACCTAATAGAAGCGTAGTGAACATCCTTTCTCCCACTCGATCGATAGGTTCAATCCTATATACATTGTGCACGGCGCACTCTCAGAGCATTCCAGGCATGATGGTGCACTGAAAACGTACGCCATGCTTGAGTACTCCGAAAACACTAAACGTCACATGCACGTCCTGGAAAATAAGGTGCTCTAATCGCAAGAGTCTGCTGCAGTCATTTTTTAGGCCAACCATGGCGAAAGTGCAGTAGTCTGTTGTTTTATATATGTTTGTGCAGAACTCGAAGAGGCGAATCGAACGGTGCCAACAGCTTCTCAAAAAAACTTAAAATTGAAAGAGTTATGTGCATGCGACGGTTTGCGACAGATTTTTCCCTCGCAAACCGTCTTTTTGACTGCGCGACGCGGGCGGCATTGTATCCCGCAATATACATTTGATGTCACGAAAAATCCTGATGTAAGGATATATGTAAGGTAAAAGGTGATTCCTCTACTCACCTTAAAAATGGTAAATTGTGCAAGTGACGTGAATCCGGCTGAAGGAATACCATAAGGTCGCTCGACTAGCCGTTATTCCAACATACAGAACGACGAAGCGTTGACTAAACATTGTTCGACTTCGAACATCACAGAGCATTGCTGCGACATTGCCCGAAGTTGAAAATCGTGGCAAAGCATTGATCGAAATCGTACACCGCGGCGAAACATTTTCGGAAATTTTTCATAATACTATCCCCCAATGCTAAGCGGGTCTTCTAGCTTTGCACCAATCCGAGTTTGAACCACCTTCGCTAGCCTCTTAGGGCTCATACACCTCAAACTTGGGTAATTAAAATTCATTTTTAATAACTTTACATTTACTCCGAACGAGCGAAGAATTGGGCAAAATATCGGACAGCGAAGCGGAGAAGACAATTTGAGGGGTAAATGGAGAAACGACCGGGGAGCAAAGAGGCAACTCATTCCACGGACACAACGGACCTTTATGGGAAAAAGAGAGGGGCGGACCGTGTTGACATTTGATGAAGCTACCGATAGAAATCTGATGAAAGATCAAACCACAGCAGATAGTGTTAACTGATACATCAGCCAGCAGATAACGTTAACAGTGGTTAAAGTAATAAGTCATCGTATGGAGACTTCTTCACGGAAGACTAAAACAGGCAAAGAATGAGTACAAAATAGAGGGAAAGAGAGATCTATACATAGCACAAAGAAAGAGATTATGCTCTGTTGAAATGTAGCTCGAGTTCGTTCCTGGCGATGTCCGTTCCTCCACGTGGTACCACTGGAAATTACTCGCTCTGCGAGTTAAGCAGAACACGAACACTCGATTGCAGGCGACAGGCCCTTGTGACAGGCCGGCCTACGAAGACCCATGTCACATCACATGGTGTATGACAGCTCTAGTGTTTCGAGATAGTGCTACGGCGTCCGCGGGAGCCGACGCGCACTCGCAGAGCCCGGCGAGTGTGAGAAGTATGCGAGGGTCCCTGATGCGAGGACGGCATCGGGGGGCAACTGAGCTAGTCCGAAAGTCCCGTAACGTAAGCAGGACCCCAACGCTGAATGTGGGTACGTTGACGGGCCGCTCGTGCGAGTTGGTTGAAGCACTGGAGCGTAGAAGAGTTGATTTCTGTGCGGTGCAGGAGACGAGGTGGTCCTGCCGCAAGTTAAGGGACATGGGACGTGGCTTTAAGGCTGTTCTATGTGGAAGTCCCAGGACCACCAGTGGTGTCGGAATAATCGTCTCCGAACGATTTCGTGACTCGATTGTAAGCGTCGAGCGCTTTGACGATCGATTGATGAAGATCGTTGTCGCCGCTAAGGAGCGACTCTATCACTTCTTCTCAGCATATGCTCCGCAGACTGGCTGCTCGAATCAAGCCAAGGAAGAGCTTTGGAGCCTGCTTGATGAGAAGATAGCAGTGGTACCGTCGAAAGATGTCATCATAGTCGCTGGTGACCTTAATGGGCACGTAGGTGCTACGAAAGACGGGTACAGCTGTCATGGTGGCTTCGGATACGGATCACGTAACGCCGATGGTGAGCGCATTGTTGACTACGCGGAATCGCATAACCTCACCATAGTGAACACCATATTTCGCAAACGCGACTCGCACCTTATCTCATACTACAGTGGGAACACCAAAACTCAGATAAACTCTGTCCTTGTGAGAGATCGCGACCGGAGTCTTGTCACAGACGCGAAGATCGTGCCGTATGAGACGGTCGCCCCACAGCATCGATCGCTGATCTGCACTTTGAAGATCGCCCTTCCGAGGCTGAAGAGGTTGAGCGATGCGGTGCAGCTAGAATTAAGTGGTGACGAATCAGAGAGAAGGAAGCAGCTGTGATTTCTCGCGTGCGGTTACCGACAATCACGACTGTCGACGAAACTTGGAAGAAGGCGACCGACGCGATTCGTCAAGCTGTACAGTCGGAACTCGGCATTACGAAGCCTGGGCGACATCATGGAATTCCCGAAGAGCTCATAGAGTGGGTGCGAATTCTCTACTCTTGTCCAAAGAGTCGAGTTCAAGCTGCAGCTGGAACCTCGATGGAGTTCCCCATCTCTGTCGGGGTACACCAGGGTTCTGCGCTTTCCCCACTCCTCTTTGTTGTCGTCATGGATGCCATCACACGAGATCTTCAGAAGCCCGTCCCTTGGACGTTGCTTTATGCCGATGACGTGATGCTCGCTAGCGAAGATAAAGGAGAACTCGAGCGAGAGTTGCAAGCTTGGTGTGATCGCTTGGAGCGGTTTGGACTCAGATTCAACGTGAAGAAGACCGAATATCTAACGACAGACGTTACTGAATCTAGCTCATTCAAGGTTAACGGCATCGAGCTTCCACGCACTGCGGTCTTTAAGTACCTGGGATCAGCAGTCGGTCTGACGGCAAACTGATGGTCGAAGTGAATTCACGCGTGAGTGCAGCTTGGTCCAAGTGGCGCTCGTTGACTGGCGTGCTCTGCGACAAGAAGATACCAGAGCGCCTTAAGTCAAAGATCTACAGAGCAGTCATCCGGCCAGTAGCGATGTACGGCGCTGAGTGTTGGCCTGCCACTAAGGAAGTTGAAACGCGCCTCAGCGTCATGGAGACGAAGATGCTGCGCTGGGCGGCAGGAGTCACGCGCATGGACCGCATCCGAAACGATGCTATTCGGCAGAAGTTCGGTGTCGCGCCGATAACTGACAAGATGCGCGAAGCTCGCTTACGATGGTACGGCCACGTTCTGCGTGGAGAAGAAGACAGCGTCCGCAAGATAGGCCTTAACTTCGAGGTATTAGGAAAGCGGCCTAGAGGGCGCCCGAAGCAGCGCTGGGCTGATACCTTACATACGGACTTGAAAGCGGCTGGTGTCCACCCTGATCTGGATCGGGAAAGGTGGCGTCATGACACCAGAATAGCGGACCCCACTACGAAGCGGGACAGACGCTGAAGAAGAAGAAGAAGAAGAAGAAGAAGAAGAAGAAGAAGAAGAAGAAGAAGAAGAAGAAATGTAGCTCGAGTTCGATAATCGGAAGAAAGCCCTGTTGGAAGATGCTTGTGCGGTGCTTGACTTCTTCTGTTATGACGAACTGCTAGAGTAGCCAATCTTACTACACATTATCTTATCGTGAGCCGTACTCGACCTTTTTGCAAAAATTGAATTTGAAGCTAACATTTCCAATGCGCCGAGTCCATGCGCCGATACTATTTATTTATTTATTTATTTATTTATTTATTTATTTATTTATTTATTTATTTATCCGTATGAACGGATGCAGTTCTGGAACGTCGATAGTGTCGTCGGATACGGTGTTAGCCACCGATATATATAGAGAGATGGTAGAACATATAAATATGTATATATAGATATATATATGGAGATATAGGTAGTGAACATGTAGTAGAGTGTAGTAGTTCACAAAGAGAATATAGACGGTAGCATTCAGTATATAACAGAGCCAGCAAGTAATGGACACAGTAGACAATTTAAGCGCTGCAATATACTTTATTCTAGTGGTAAGTAAAAATAGGAAAGCAAAAAGACTTAATCATGAATAACGATCCATGAATAATCCAGATATAGATATATAGAGAGTGGTATGTAGTGTCTAGTGGTCCAATAGATGATTGAAGTATCCATCCATTAATAGAATAATAATCTTCATGTCATCATAGTCGTCTGCGAGATATAATAAGATATTGCTTCCCATTGTCTTTTCAGGGAAACACGTTTTAATATTCTAGTAATATATGAACTTCTCAATGGCCATAATATACAGAAAAACTTCAGAAGTCGGTGATTTGCAGATCTGAAAGGAAATCTCTTTGCTTCAGCCTTTTTTTAAAGACAGAAATATTTGATGACTCCAATATGTCACGTGGTAACATCTGGAGCCAGCGAGCTCCCCTATAAATCAAAGAGTCTAACATATGCATGCGACGGATCCGGCGTACTGCTGAAAGCTGGATGGAAAACCTACCAACACGTCCATTACAGGGCCTAAATACCCAGTATTTTGAAGGCTTTATTTTCAGTTTACCTTTGAGAACTTTAAAACAGAAAGTAACATAGGGTGCGCCTGTAAAGTAGGCTTCTTAGACAAAATAAATTTAGCCTTTCTCTATATTTAGGCATCGAAGATGGAACCGCAGGTGATGAGCATCTCCATATTAACACTTTAGTAAAAACCTGCTGAACTTTTTCAAGTTTCTTTAGCATTTTTCTGGTAAATGGGCTCTAAATCTGCGATACTATTCTGAAAAACGCTTCGAAGAACAGTGACTGCAATAGATTACATGCGATAAAAGACGGTTGTGTAGTGTTCAGTAAACGCAACCTAAAATAGTGAACGTATTGACGACTGTGGGAATAAAAGTAACCCTGAAGGTGAAAAGAGGACAACTGCCGAGGGTTGGGGTTCTGGAGCACTTGCGCAAAGATTCATTACAACACAAGGATATACCAGATCCACAGATCCTCTGCAATGAAAGAACAGCTAAAATGACATTCGAGGAGGCGAAAGTGGTTTTTCTGATCATGGTAAGCTGTATGTTCAAGATTCTATGGTAGTAGTGTCTACTATACCTTTGTCCTTGGGAAAAAATTTCGAATTTTGAATGATCGAATAATATTCGATTTTTAAAATTTCGAAGTACGAATGACCGAATATTATTCGCATCTCAAAATATCGAATTTTGAATAATCGAATAATAGTCGATTTTTTGAAATTTCGAATTTCGAATGATAGAATATTATTCGATTCTCAAAATTTCGAATTTCGGACAGCAGAATATCGAATAATCGAATAATTCGATTATTGGACTTTCTCGAATGTTCGAACAAACGAATAATTCGAATGTTTTTCGAATAGTCGAATATTCGAAATTCGAAAAGGACAAAGGTATAGTGTCTACTTATTGTGACTTCACATGATGACGAGACCAGCGAACACCCGATGAAGTTCAGCTTGCGGTGTAGCACAACAGCGCATGGCCTCCCTAACTAGGATTGAAAACCGAATGATATAAATGAAAGGAGAAATGCACACCAGGCCTAAATTCTATCGCGCAGCTTTACCCGATTGTCTGCTTGTGTGGTCGATCGTGGCCTCAGCTCTGGAAACATCAGCTCTCTAGTAGGGGTATATGCATATACTTCCTTTTGATAATGCCTGCACGTTTCGAACAATACAAATGCCATTGTGACAAGTGCACAAGTTTCAGATACTTCTGGAATAATTTAAACTTTTTATTCCAAATACAACACAAAAATAGAAGGAAATTTGTGTAATCTGTGAAAGGATTTCTTCGTCACTTAAGGATCACGTCGATTCCCCTGCAAAATACAGCATTTCTACTGCTAGTTTTTTTTTGTAAATCAAAAGCAGTTTGAGAGTTCTCACCTCGATTGCATCGACAGTCGTGATCTTCAATTTTTGTCTTCAGCGACGTCATCACATTGTCGACTTTTTCGAATAACTCCATGAGATTTGCTAATGTACGGGGACACTTGCAGTCGACCATCTTTTGAAGTAGCATCGCTTCTAGGTTGATAACCTGATGAAGATTCATTCCATTCCCGAGCATCTGGTAATCAAGTAGTTTTGAAAAAGATTCAGTTAAGCCCTCCTACAGCAATACATTTCGGAGGGATAAGATGCGCGTGTTAGAATAGTTGAATGAGTGGCACTGGAGCGAAGCCGATTCAGGATTCGGGTTCATCACGCTGCTCAGACAAGACATGTCTCCGCAGAACAGCGAAAGTCTGATTTACCCATCGGTTGGGCACAGCAGGGTGCTGTGTATGCTAAATACGCTTTCGTACTGCCTCCAAGATAATGCGCGGAAGAAGAGTGCATGGCGAACACCACAAGGGAATTGGTAAAAGATAGCCGCTAACCCCTATCTACTTGTCTGCAAGCTTGCAATAAAACGATGTTTTACACACTGTTGGACCGTTCAGGGCCGTATGCTCGTGTTTCCCCGTTGGGGGAAATCCAATCAATATCAAATGTATTACTCTGGCCGGACGGGAGAAGTTGGGCCCTGTCCCGGAGCCGAGATCTGCCCAGCTACGGCACGTGCTGCCCTCAAAAAGGATGAGTGCTGCGAGCTGGGCAGCTGGTTCCACCCACTTTTGCATTCTTGGGCCGTGGCTGGGCGGATCGCGGCTCCGGGACACGGCCCAACTTCTCCCATCCGGCCATAGTATAACGCTTCCATCCCCCTTCAAGGGAGACTCGGGGTAGGCGAGCATACGGCTCACAGCAGCATCGCGCTTCCACGCGACGAAATGAAAAGTACCTCTGTCGACTATTCGCGCTGCAGAACTGGTGCGTTCCAGCCCTGAGGCGAATTGACTGAGCTAGCCCATTTCACATGTAACTGGGCATTCATGTCAATCCGAACTAGGAACCTTGTGCCGGCTGTCGCGTGCACCCGAGACCAGGTTCTTGGTTCGGATTTCCTGTCCAGTCCAACGAAGCCTTCCATCACTCTGGGGTAGGTGAGTTAGTACCAGACTTGTCTGGAAAGGATAAAGAGCAGCGTGGAGGGGAGGCCTCGAAGTGCAGTGTGTCATAGGGTGCGCATTGTTGTGATGTCGACCCTTCTGTCTCCTTTTCCCTACCATTGTTCTTATTATATTAGGGGAGGGGCAAAGGTAATGAATCTCCATGTCGTGCCCACATGTGTCGTTACTGGAGTTCTGTTTCGTGCTTTTCGTATCTGTATGTTTGTTTGCTACTTACTTAAGACTCGAGCACACTTCGCTGCCTTTGCTGCGGCAGCAATGATAAAGGATATCAGAGGCAGCAGCTCGATGACATCTTTTATCATTGCTGCTGCAGCAAAGGCAGCGAAGTGTGCTTGAGCCTTTAAGGTCACCTGAGGAGTGACCACTTTCACCCTTTCCAGAAGCATGCCGAAACCCCAGTCTGACGAGTCGACCTGTGTCGCGCAAATCTCGCCCAATTCCCAACCCCGAGCAGCTTGGACTCAATAGATGAGAAGTACGTCTTCTGCCTTAACCCTGCCAAGCAGCGAGTCTGGGTGAGGCCTAGTGACCTGATATCGGCTTTTGTTCGGCGGGATGTTCACGGCGAGAAGCACCTCCTGAGCTTTTGAGCCTGCGCCCATGGACCGGTATACTGGAAGCTATTTTTCAAAGGCACGACGATGGACTCCAATGCAACGTTGAACGAACTAGAAGAGGTGGACCGGCGACTCGCACTTATTCGGTCTCGCGCTTCAAGAAGGCCCTCCCGTTCGACAACGCCGCAACCCATCGGGCAAAAGTGACCACTGATAAGCTTGCTCAGCTGGGCTACGTTCACATGCCTCACCCACCGCATTCGCCGGACATCTCTCCATACGACTACCACTACTTCCTGAGCCTACAGGACTTCATGGTCTGAAGGGACACAAGGACACAACCACACCTCAACAACCATAACGAGCAGTGGATCAGCACCAGGCCTAAGCAGTTCTGAAAGGATGGGATCAGGATGTTGGCTGATCGATGGCAGCAAGGTAATAGACCTTAATGGCCAATACATTCCTCAGCACCGTCGAATTGTAATTGAGTTATAAAGAGATAAAGAAATTTGTTGAATTTGTCGCATTACTTTTGGCCCATCCTAATAGTGCTATATTCCAGAAGAATCTTACATTAGATCTGAGGTAGGCCACGGTTAGGAAAGCGCACCATGCTATCCAACCGTGAGCTGCGCATCTAAAAAATCTACTTAAAGGAGGGAGTGAGCGCCTCCCCCTAACCCAGCCAGCCTCGGTTAGGAATGTGAAATTGTTTGATCTACCACAGACTCTATATCGAAGATATCCAGGCCCTAGGTCTACACCCCCACAAGATTGTAAACGGCGGATATCAGGACCGGGTCACAGTAACCTTAGGCGTCGGGTGAGACGTTTTTTGTGCGCTCGCAGAACCAGGCTAGGAAAGGGACTCCAGGGTGTGCCATACAAGCTGCTCATATGGAAACTGCTTTCGTCGCTCAGGGGAGTCCGCGGCTGGACTCTGCGCCCGAAACCTTTCAGATCTTGCAATGTAAGAATGCCACGACGCAGGAGAAGCGAACCCCCGGCATCCCTCGCATGAAGCAACCCGCTATCGACTGCACCACGACCCGCTTGGCGAGAGAGCCATCGCGGCTTACAAGAAGTTGATCGAATCTCAACGTGAACGTTGACGCGATCTCTAGTGTAGGAGGGCGCAGCCAGCAAAAGTCTCGGTGCGACCCACACTGCGGTTACGGTGAGCCGGTCCTGATATCCGCCGTTTATACTTGTCTACACCCCTCCCCCCCCCCCCCCCCCAACCCGTATTGCGCTGCAATGCCACTAGTTATGGAAGAGATACTTGATGGGGCTCCTAAAACTGTAAAAGATATCTAATTAAAAAACGGCGAGAGTTACCCTTGTCTGCTCGTTGCAAAGCATAATCATATCTTCGCACTGGTAGTCAGATTTTGGTGATACGTCGTTGTTTTGCTCGCAGATTTCCGGAACATCCGTGCCAAGGCAGCTATGGACACTGTCCAAGTTGCTTCTAAAACATTCGTTGTAATCTCGGAAAGGCTTCGTTATGTATTCGGTCGATTTTCTGCAGAATAAGATTCTGCATCGTCTTGTTGACAATAATAGATTGACACTACATAAATAGGCACCGAAGACTTACTCGCAGCTTTTCAGAGCTGAATCAGCCGCAACCGACTGCATAAGGACGCAGGCAAACGACAACTGAACAACTCCTCTACCGAGGAGAAGGGAGGCTTTAGGTGGCTTGGGGTTTTATCACGTTTATCAAGTTTTGATACATCCCCAAGATCAAGCCTGAGGTTCGAGAATCAGAGGGGTAGCGTTGCACTGAGCCGTCGCTTTGAGGAAGGGTTGAAATGGGCTTTCTTTTCATGAGAAAGATTTTCTCGTAGTTTTTTCTTTCAGTTTTCAGGTGGTCTCTTACCGCCGCCGTTCGCGGCCGGTGGCAAGTTCTGGGTCCATGTCCTTTGGTTATGGATAGGGCCGCCGCTTTGCCGCAAAAGTGGCCGGAGGCCTTAAGACTTAAAGCTTCTATGATCTTCTACACCTATCTTCCTTACTGATTAAAACTACATGGAGCGGCTCATTAAAAGGATTGAACAACTGCTTTTCCGTGTTCGATTAATGTTCATGTCTAGCATATTTGTAGGGGCGCGTGGAGCGCAGTCGGAGGAGGCGCCGGCTGTCGCCTGCACCCGACACCAGATTCCTGGTTCGGATTTCCCGCCCAGGCCAACCAAGCCTTCTATCCCTCCGGGGTCGGTGAATTGGTACCAGACTTGTCTGGGAAGGATAAAGCACTGACTTGTTCTTCGGCTGGCTACCGCAAGTCATTGTATGACCAAATACGCATTCAACTCGCCTCCACGACATCCCGTAAAAGTAGAATGCGTGGCACATCCCAAAGGGGATTGAATAACGCCGTCCTTTATCCTTTATCCGTTATCCTAGCATATTTGTTCTACACTTGAATAGAACCGTTTGGTCAGAATCAAATTAGAACCGCGAATTGAAACATCTTTTAATTACACTCTTAACGCTCTTCCTGTACTATAAAGTACACGGACTACAACCCATTTACGTTATCTTCGACGTGAAACCTACGATGAAATGAGATTGAATCCGCAGTTTTGAAAGCCTAGATTACAGAAACTCGGCTATTGTGTTTGTGTTGTAAAGTACGCGACTTTTCGGCTAATTGAACTGCTCCCGCCGAAATCCCAACTATTACTGCAATTTAGAAACATCGAGCAAGTGCATCTTTATCAATTTGTTCGTGCTATAAATTGCCCATCTGGCGGCGATTTCACACTACACCTGGCGTCCCTGATCAACATGTTAGCAGTAATTCCTGTCAGTTTCTACTTCAAGCCTTACTGCATATCGGTCTTACAACCGCAATCGAACTTCTTGTTTTTAACGCCTTCACGCTTTAATTTGATTGCGTGTTATGTTATTATGCGCGTTTATACACCCATAAAATAAAAACTGTGAATGCTTAGAAAACATAGCTCTCTTACATAATCTCAGTTCATAGTGATACGCGATGTCATGCTCACTCTTATCGAAGTTCTTCAAGACACCCTTGATCGCCACCATGTGTTGGTATTATAAGCACAATTTTTGTGCAGTTATACGTAAAATAAAACAAAATGAGCTCGTGTGGCGCAGTCAGAATAGGTGCCGGCCGGCTGTCGCACTCAATCCGTTACCAGACTCCTGGTTCTGATTTCACGCCTAGACAACCAGTCTTCGATCCACCCGGGGTCGGCGAAATGGTATCAGGTTTGTCTGTGAATGAAAAAGTGCTGATTTCTTCAAAGGCTGACCACCGGCTACGAGCAGCGATACTCACTCGCAGCCATGCGTGCGGCCGCGGTTCGACGCTCCAGGCGGTGTCACCTCTAGCCATGGCAGGAACGCGTACGAGTTGTCCGGTGCGTACAGCATGGTAGAGCGCGAATGCACGTCCCACACTTACTTACTTACTCCCCATTAGAGGGCGTCAGGTTTGTAGGCGTCCTCATAGGCAATAGCGTCGCTGTGGGTGCCGTGGAGTGGTGAAAGTCACTGAGAAAGTTCTGCCATGCCAGACGATCCAGAGCCATTTCACTCCCGCGCTCTAAACACAACCTCGTTGACTCAAGTCGTCTTTATTTGTTTTATCCACGTCTTCTTTGGTGCAGCTCGCTGGACTTTCCATTCACTTGGTCTGATTCATCGCAGCAATTTTTTGGGTATTCGTTGAGCCGCCATTCGACTTACATGTCCAAACCACCGTAGCCTGCGTTTTCGGATTTCGGATTCGACAGTAGGCTGGTTGCAGCAGGATTTGCGGATATTGACGTTTTTAATCCGATCACGATTGAGACGTTTAGTATACGCCGGAGGCACCTCATGTGGAAGACTTCCAGCTTCTGCAAATCAGTTTTTAGAAGTACCCATGTTTCCGCACCTTAAAGCAATATTGGCATTACAATGGATCGAAATACACGCATTTTTGTTGCGAGCGACACGTTGTGTCTCCTCCATAGACACCAGGTTAGTGAGCCGAAGGTCGTCGCAGCCTTGCCAATTCTGCTGTGGATTTCCCACACTACTCTCTGTACCATTTCGATGTGCGTAGGAGAGCGAAAACTGTAGAACCCGACACAATCATAGGATGGATCCAATGTCTTCTGCAGCTGACCCTACGCAATTACGAAATAAGGCAGCTTCACAACCTAATCCTCAGAAGTGATGTGAAACCTAAGCTGCGTCAAATAGATGAAGTGGTGGGGACTGATGAAGTTTATTTACGGATTGATAGTGAACGTAGTTAATAGATTGTAGCTTATTAAATGATGATAGAAAATCCTGTCGAAGAGGAAACAAGGTAGTCTCGTTCCAAGAGAGTATGCCTTGCTTAAAGTGTTTTGTCCGCATGTAGTCCAACATTCCTGAAAAATGTTTCTATAGACATTGTACTGATATTAAAGAGCTTCTTCCGTTATCAGATTCATTGTTTTTATATTATACGAAAGGCCTTCATGTGCTTTGGTGAAAGAAGAGTGGCAATTATGATCGGATAATCTTAGAGAAACCTGAATTCAGAGGAACCTTGAGATTTCCATAAAAAGATCATCGAAAGTAAATTCCTATAGATTCACTAATCTTTATAGCTATAGCCTCTGAACAAACAATATGGCAATATATTTTGCTATGTGCGTAACCGTTGCGCAGGCAACGCTCGAAGCACACTAGATCTTCTCTTCAAATAAGTGAACTATTCAAAATTTTCCGGTGTCTGACATGCACCACTGGACTTAGAACGAAGTTTTTTTTCGTGGAGTGGATGTTGCGTTCGATCAAACGGCGCCGGTGGTGTAAAGGTGCAGAGCATTCCCGCCCGGTCAGAGGGAGGTTCGGTTCGAGTCCCGCCTGGAGCTAGAAGATTTGATCGCAACAAAACGTTGTTGTGACAGTTTACAACCTCGACACCAGCCACTTGAGGCTTTAGGAAACTGATTTGATGTTTTTTCGTCTTATACCACTTGATCAAGAATTCAATACTCAGCTTTTTTGTTCGGTCATCCCCTCAGTAAGCTGCGTTCCCTTGACAATACGAATATAAGGTCCAAAAAGGAAATATTTAGATTTTACTTCATCTTTGAAAACTCATTTGATGTTTAGTTCAGAATAGGCAGTAGTCCGGTCGTTTTAAGGGTCTGCGACCTACAAGTTTTCATAATTAAAGAACTTTGCTCTCTACACCATCAGAAGATCGCTGTCAGTAAGACTATAGTCATCAGGTTTACTTGCTGGAAATGCTAGAGTTACGAAGCTGTCCAACAAGAAGAAGTAGATACAAACATAACATGTCATCGCTAATGCAGCGAACCTCCATAACCTTAGCTTATCTTATTGTATACCTTAAATTTATTTATTGTATACGCTAGGGAAAAGAGCTCAAAATTCGAGAAAAAAAGGAAAAACAAGAAATGTGCAGAAACAAGAAAAGAAGAAAAGAGAGCTAGTAGGAACAACAGGAATAAAAAAATTGGCAGTGGCGCCTCAGTAGCCAAAAAATGCGTTAGAGTCTTATCGACGTAGGTCCCTGACCGTAGCATTCTTAAGATGGAGGAAAGTGAGAAGCCAGATGGAAGTGGATTCTACACAACTCCTGGTGCGCGTGAGAAAGGTAAATCTAACGATGAATTAGGCCACAGGAATAATGTGCTAACTTCACAGTTTTAATAACTATGTTAATAGACAGATATTAGAGGCAGTACACTGGTATTTTTTGAAGTTTTTTCTCAGAACTTTCGCTATGTGTTTTATCCCTAGCTTTAGTGAGATTGATTGTCCTACACATTTCTTTCCTCCCTTGTTGCCTAAATAGAAGGTCGTAGACCAAGCGCATTACGCTCATGAGCCATATGTCTTTACGGTAGGTTTTTGTTTTCGCGTTCTTTTGAAAGCAGCATAGGCATATTTCTTCTTTTGCTAAATATGTATGTGCTGGGCTAGTCTTTCGACAAAGCTAGGTGCCAGTCCCTCGTTTAATTTGATTTCAATTTTCAAATTCAGAGCTGCAATAGATATGTTTTTATGGAATGTAAATGGTGGATACGTGCAGCAGGGATACCAGAATTTTTAAGAGACCAAGTTGTTGGGTGACCAAAGTTTCATGGTGTTCACAAATTCTAAAACCATAGTGAGACCACTCTGGACTCCTCGACTCTCAGTTTCCTCCTTGCGCTTTCTTCCTTCTAAAATTGATGGATGTGTGTTCTTGTTTTTCGACTGCACTTTCATCGACTAATTTTCAGTAGTTTTTTTTGCGTTAGTTGCTGTTTTGACATTTTGCAAGTGTATGCCTACTATATTTGCTACTGTGTTTGGGCGCGTCCTATGACGTATATAATAAATAAATAAATAAATAAATAAATGGGCTGCACTCATTATGCCTACATCTCTTCTGTATTCTAAAACGCCCGTTATGTAAGGTAGCTTTCAGCTGACAGAATACTTCTCAAAATGTGATTATTTGCAGAAGTTCAAAGCTCTTCAGTAGAGAAGATGTTAGCTGCCACTGCACTGCTGGTAAGTTCCGAAAATCTTCATAATTTTGTTTATTTTCAATGACAAATACGAAAATAACTGCTTAAGGTTTTTCTGGTCAGACCAGCTGAAGCCGGTATGTCAAAGCAAATTTTATTAGTATTTCGTGATCAGATTTTATAGTGGTTCAGGTTTTAATTGTCTTAGTGACCTTGATCAGAGTCACAGCACTAGAGAAGCCTTCCTCAAATTTCAAAACGTCGTGCGAAAATTCATAGCACTTGGAGTATATCCAAATAAAGAGGACGAACTCGGACCGGCGAAGAACATGTATAAGTTGGTGGGTTATCGATTTTTTACCATTTACGTACTCAGTGCTCATTAAGAGCGCTCAAATCGATGAAATTCCTGAATACAAACTATTCCTGCCAGTTCTGTACAGTGATAGATATGCCTTCATTACAACAAACTTTGTCAGGTCCAGAAGTTTCTTTACAGGCAGTGAATGTTAAAATGATATTAGCCAATCTCCTCTCTGACAGGCGAGTGGTAGCGCAGGAGGCGTAGGCTGTCGTGTGTACCCGATTTCCAGTTCTTGGTTCGGATTTTCCACCCGAACCAACCAAGCCTCCCAACCTTACGCGGTCAGCAAACTGATGCCGAATTTGTCTGGAGAGGATGATGCACTGATATTTCCACCGGTCGGCCACCCACTGCAGATCGTTATACAAAGTTAAATTGCCTCCACGTTACCCCAAATTAGAATGCGTGGCGCACCATAAACGGGATGGTCTCGGGGAAAATGCCCGAATCTCATGATGTGCGTTGCGTGCGGAGGAAATGCCTGCAACCAGGGGAGGAGATGACCGCAACCGTGAAAGAAAATGCCAGGATCAACGTACCGTACACCAGAACGTATAGTTTAGTTGTACAGCATAGAGAGAAAGCATACTACTCCAGAATATAACATCACACGATAACTAGTAAAAGTGCGATGATGAAGCAACTGGGGCAAATGCCATTAAGGAATATTCCATGATCGACTTCGTTGAATCTTGGCATGACGTTGATACCAATAGGACTGTTCGAGCTGTGGAGCCAAGATTGTTAACCACACTTTATTCGGCTGACGTTTCGGCGTAACCGCCTTCTTCAGAGCCTGGAAAAGTCAAGTACGGGAATGTATACGCAAGGCTGACTTAGAAGGTCTGGTCAGGCTAGTTAACATACCGCCTGCTAACCTCAGAACCCAACTTGTTAGGAACCGGCTGTATGACCGCGCTTGTGATACCCCGTCCTGCATGGTCTGCCCGTTTGGAAAGGAAGGGGATTGCACGGCCTCAGGTGTGGTATACCTCATCACTTGCACGGAGTGCAATGAAGAATACATCGGTGAGACGCTACGCTTTGGGTGAGGGTCAAGGAACACATGCACGGGCTTCGGAAATGCCAATTTCCACGCCGTTGGGGAGCACAGGCAGCGTAGCCATGGCGGCGCAATGGTTGGGGTCGCGATTACAATCCTTGCTCGAGAGGTCGATATCGCAGCACGCAAGACTCTCGAAGCGCTGTGGATTGCCTTCAAGAATCCAGCGATCAATAGGAGGGAAGAGCGCTAACCCAGGAGCTGGCCCCATTTGCTGACCTCTGTGGGCTCGACCCCTAAGGGCGACAGCCGGAGTGTCGCTGAGGGGTTGACCTTAGGTGGTAGTCTCATTCACCCAACTGCCTCCATCCGAGGGTGACGCACCAGCCTCTTGGCTGCTTCCATAAGGTTAGTTGGGCTGTCTCACTCCCATTTCGTCTCCTTTTCCTATTAATTCCGGAAACTCCTGTGACTTGAAATAGTTCTTGGACGAGTAACCTTTCAAACCTCGCTTGACTTTTCCAGGCTCTGAAGAAGGCGGTTACGCCGAAATGTCAGCCGAATAAAGTGTGGTTAACAATCTTGGCTCCACAGCTCGAAAAGTCCTATTGGTATCAACGCCATTAAGGAAACTCGGAATTGAGTCGAAACTGCTGGGAAAACCGTTCATTAGAAGACTCTTAATCGGATGTTACCATCGTTTAGCTGATACATCGCTAATCTAATTTCCGTAGCGTGTCAATCAAATTTAAGCTTCAATAAGAAGTGGATCGAAAAAATCATGCATTTCAAGCGAGAAATGCTCCTTCAAAACAAGAGACTCGAAGGATTTGTGCTAGGATACTGCACCGTATGTTGTGTTTATTTGAAGGCAACTTGAACGCATTTAGCTGCGTTATTTCAAGGTTTTCTCTTGTAAAACCTTTTATGTAGCAACCAGCCATGTATCCTCATATTTATATCCCTGTCTCAGCGTTGTTCCTAAGGAAGGAACACTTCAAAAGCAAAAAAGTGTCGAAATATTTGTCTAACATCCCTTAAGACCGTAGTGTTCAGCCCCCCCCCCCCCCTCTCCCGAACAGACTCAGTTCCAAAAATGTCTTCAGAAAATGTCATGCTATCATCCAATACCAGTTGACAATACACTAGCCATGGTTTTTGTTTTGGCATCATCAAAATGTGCTAAAAACGCAGCAACAACATTTTTAATGAAAGGCTCTTTCAACTTTTACTCTCTTACCGTATTCTGGTTTACCCATGGATTGTACGATTTGCATTTGAGCAGAGATTGATGTAGACGTAGGTATACCGCGCACTTGGAGCAATTCTTAACTATCTTGTATTTTATAGGAAACTCTCGCGGAGCTCCAGGGCTGACAGTGCTGACCAAGAAGTACTATGAAATAATTATCTCTTAATTAAAATGCATGATTACACCGTCACATTGCAGAAAAACGCAAAAATTCTTTTATCTTTACAGTGGAAGGGGCTCCATCCCTTGCGGGTCCAGCATTTTCATTCATCGGTAGCCTCTGCATACATAGGCGAAAATATCATGCTAGTTTTTCCTCTTCAAAGTGTATTCATGTCACTGCCCTCAATCATGCGATCAGGTGGGTGCAAATTTAGCAATAGATGTACACCCTCTGAGAAGGGCCAAGCTTTTCTGGTGTGGGTTCGTACGACATTTCGTGAAATTCACGTGGTAGACTCTTTTTGAATGTGCGGATGAGATCGCGGCTCCAGTTGCCACGTCCATCACAGTCCCTGTCCATGACAGAATGAGGAAATACCTTATCCTTGTTCATGTAACTACCATGTGCCTCCCTGATCGGGTTTAATGCGCTATCGACAACCGCCAGGGTTCGGGGATATTTTCTCCACTGGATGCGGGCATTTTCTCCCTGGTTTCGGGCATTTTCTCGCACCAGAACAGATGCGGCACGGTTCGGACATTCTCTCTCGTTAATCAAACGGGATTTATAACACTTAGTTTCTTCTTCTTCGCCATCCCGGTTCACATGTCTGTCTCAATGTGTTAAAGCGAACATAGCTAAGTGGCTCCAGAGATAGCGCACAGGAAACCCTGATTAGATTCCAGACTTATTGCATCCCCATAAGTGATTACACCGTCACATTGCAGAAAAACGCAAAAATTCTTTTATCTTTACAGTGGAAGGGGCTCCATCCCTTGCGGGTCCAGCATTTTCATTCATCGGTAGCCTCTGCATACATAGGCGAAAATATCATGCTAGTTTTTCCTCTTCAAAGTGTATTCATGTCACTGCCCTCAATCATGCGATCAGGTGGGTGCAAATTTAGCAATAGATGTACACCCTCTGAGAAGGGCCAAGCTTTTCTGGTGTGGGTTCGTACGACATTTCGTGAAATTCACGTGGTAGACTCTTTTTGAATGTGCGGATGAGATCGCGGCTCCAGTTGCCACGTCCATCACAGTCCCTGTCCATGACAGAATGAGGAAATACCTTATCCTTGTTCATGTAACTACCATGTGCCTCCCTGATCGGGTTTAATGCGCTATCGACAACCGCCAGGGTTCGGGGATATTTTCTCCACTGGATGCGGGCATTTTCTCCCTGGTTTCGGGCATTTTCTCGCACCAGAACAGATGCGGCACGGTTCGGACATTCTCTCTCGTTAATCAAACGGGATTTATAACACTTAGTTTCTTCTTCTTCGCCATCCCGGTTCACATGTCTGTCTCAATGTGTTAAAGCGAACATAGCTAAGTGGCTCCAGAGATAGCGCACAGGAAACCCTGATTAGATTCCAGACTTATTGCATCCCCATAAGTGAAGTGTTTAAAAAGGGAGGGAAGAGCGCTAACCCAGGAGCTGGCCCCATTTGCTGACCTCTGTGGGCTCGACCCCTAAGGGCGACAGCCGGAGTGTCGCTGAGGGGTTGACCTTAGGTGGTAGTCTCATTCACCCAACTGCCTCCATCCGAGGGTGACGCACCAGCCTCTTGGCTGCTTCCATAAGGTTAGTTGGGCTGTCTCACTCCCATTTCGTCTCCTTTTCCTATTAATTCCGGAAACTCCTGTGACTTGAAATAGTTCTTGGACGAGTAACCTTTCAAACCTCGCTTGACTTTTCCAGGCTCTGAAGAAGGCGGTTACGCCGAAATGTCAGCCGAATAAAGTGTGGTTAACAATCTTGGCTCCACAGCTCGAAAAGTCCTATTGGTATCAACGCCATTAAGGAAACTCGGAATTGAGTCGAAACTGCTGGGAAAACCGTTCATTAGAAGACTCTTAATCGGATGTTACCATCGTTTAGCTGATACATCGCTAATCTAATTTCCGTAGCGTGTCAATCAAATTTAAGCTTCAATAAGAAGTGGATCGAAAAAATCATGCATTTCAAGCGAGAAATGCTCCTTCAAAACAAGAGACTCGAAGGATTTGTGCTAGGATACTGCACCGTATGTTGTGTTTATTTGAAGGCAACTTGAACGCATTTAGCTGCGTTATTTCAAGGTTTTCTCTTGTAAAACCTTTTATGTAGCAACCAGCCATGTATCCTCATATTTATATCCCTGTCTCAGCGTTGTTCCTAAGGAAGGAACACTTCAAAAGCAAAAAAGTGTCGAAATATTTGTCTAACATCCCTTAAGACCGTAGTGTTCAGCCCCCCCCCCCCCCCTCTCCCGAACAGACTCAGTTCCAAAAATGTCTTCAGAAAATGTCATGCTATCATCCAATACCAGTTGACAATACACTAGCCATGGTTTTTGTTTTGGCATCATCAAAATGTGCTAAAAACGCAGCAACAACATTTTTAATGAAAGGCTCTTTCAACTTTTACTCTCTTACCGTATTCTGGTTTACCCATGGATTGTACGATTTGCATTTGAGCAGAGATTGATGTAGACGTAGGTATACCGCGCACTTGGAGCAATTCTTAACTATCTTGTATTTTATAGGAAACTCTCGCGGAGCTCCAGGGCTGACAGTGCTGACCAAGAAGTACTATGAAATAATTATCTCTTAATTAAAATGCATGATTACACCGTCACATTGCAGAAAAACGCAAAAATTCTTTTATCTTTACAGTGGAAGGGGCTCCATCCCTTGCGGGTCCAGCATTTTCATTCATCGGTAGCCTCTGCATACATAGGCGAAAATATCATGCTAGTTTTTCCTCTTCAAAGTGTATTCATGTCACTGCCCTCAATCATGCGATCAGGTGGGTGCAAATTTAGCAATAGATGTACACCCTCTGAGAAGGGCCAAGCTTTTCTGGTGTGGGTTCGTACGACATTTCGTGAAATTCACGTGGTAGACTCTTTTTGAATGTGCGGATGAGATCGCGGCTCCAGTTGCCACGTCCATCACAGTCCCTGTCCATGACAGAATGAGGAAATACCTTATCCTTGTTCATGTAACTACCATGTGCCTCCCTGATCGGGTTTAATGCGCTATCGACAACCGCCAGGGTTCGGGGATATTTTCTCCACTGGATGCGGGCATTTTCTCCCTGGTTTCGGGCATTTTCTCGCACCAGAACAGATGCGGCACGGTTCGGACATTCTCTCTCGTTAATCAAACGGGATTTATAACACTTAGTTTCTTCTTCTTCGCCATCCCGGTTCACATGTCTGTCTCAATGTGTTAAAGCGAACATAGCTAAGTGGCTCCAGAGATAGCGCACAGGAAACCCTGATTAGATTCCAGACTTATTGCATCCCCATAAGTGAAGTGTTTAAAAAGTGGGGAAAAAAGCAAGAACCAAGTGAAAATACACGATAGAGGAACCACAAATGCTCAATCAATTACAAGAAATAGTGAACTTGCAGGAGTCGACTCAAATAAGAAATTAATACTGGTACATATCGCGTAGGTGAGCAGCATTGGTAGGTGGGAGTGCGCCAGCCAATAAAGGATAAAGGATAAAGGACAGCGTTAGTCAATCCCTGCACCAGCGCGTTCTACTTCTACGGGATGTCGTGGAGGCGATATGAATGCGTATTTGGCCATACAACGAATTGCGGTGGCCAGCCGATGAACAAGTCAGCGCTTTATCCTTCCCAGACAAGTCTGGTACCAATTCACCGACCCCGGAGGGATAGAAGGCTTGGTTGGCCTGAGCGGGAAATCCGAACCAGGAATCTGGTGTCGGGTGCAGGCGACAGCCGGCGTCTCCTCCGACTGCGCTACACGCACCCAGCCAGCCAATAATAACCAATAATAACACATGCCAGTCCATCGGGGTACCGACTGAATACGTCTGAACGGCATGCCCATTCAATGCGGTCTGATTGGTTCAGGCGTTCCCATCCACCGATGCTGCTCATCTATGTAAGCGACATATCCCTTAACACTTAAGATCTCACACATCATACTTCAAAATGACTGCCCTTGAATTTAGTACTAGCACTTAACATTTTAACGTTGCGAAACCTGGCGTTAAAACCTGGCGAATGAAATTCGAGACAACTTTTACGTCAACAGAAACTCTCAGAAACTTCGTTGAAGGAAGCAACCAAGAAGTCTTTGGATGCACGCAAAATCTTCGACGAAATGGGGGTGAACTTGAAGGAATTTCCTCTCTAATGGCAGTATGTACGTCGCTCCATGTCTTACCCGAAAAGGCATGTGCTAAGTGCCAACAAGGATAACCGGAATTCCTCTAGACTCAAAAATGGATACTGGATGGCCTCCGTCTATGACCCCTTAGAATGGCTTGTTCCATTGCTAATCCCGGCCAAGGTATTTCAAGAGAATTTATGGAGGGAGGGATTTCCGTGGGATGCTCAGCTACCTCCAGATATGCAAGACAAGTGGATGGGAATAGTAGCCAACACAGGCGGTTTCCATAGAACCATAACGAGACGTATTTCATGCGATTCTGAAGTGCAGAATTTAGCGATTTTCGCAGACGCAAGCGAGGTCGCTATATTACCTGTGGCTATCTTTTCACCAAAGCCATTTCCTCGCTGGTGATCGCCAAGAGTAAACTATCGTCAATTTATGCAAAAACTACCATGCCGAAGTTAGAAATGAACGCGCCAACGTTAGCACACGCTTAGCGCTATCCAAGTAAAGAAAAAGGCTCCTGGAAGGTCTACATTTTTCTGATTCTCAGATAGTGCTCAATTGGCTTTCTTCAACGCGCTGCACAAATCTGGGAGCTCTTCGCTGGTTTCGAACAGACTCCAAGAAACGCACCGTATCGTCAGCCAATTCAACGAGAATTCCTTAACTGTTGCCTTCGGATACGCCAACACGTTAGATAATCCTGCTGATGCAGGCACTCAAGGTTTGACCCGAGTACAGATGCAAGATCACTTCTGGTGTGCGACCTCCGTAAGAATGGCCACACAGCTGCAGCAGTGGCGCAGGGGTAGTACTCCCGCTCGCCGGGTGCGTCGTCGCTGATTCGGTTCCCGTTGCTGCCGGTCTTTTTGCAAATCATAATTTATCTTCGAAATATTATACTGCACCTATATTCTAAACCCAATTTTTTTATCTATTTCGGTTTTTGTTCTTGCTTATTCTTTGATTTTAGTTCTATCTCCATAGCTGGTATTATGTATGCACGTGCGGTCAGGGATAATTCAGTTCCTATGGAAGCATCATGGAGGGGAGGGGTAATGTTGCTACTGGCCGCCTGGGTATGACCGGTTATACGTCCGGACTCCTAGGTGCTTTCCTCTCCTTAGGGTGCTCGAAAGTGATTTCCACATCCACTTGGAATCACGCCATAGGTATACTGAATGCTAACGCCTGACCCTTTGATGGTGATATCAAATTTGCTTATTTAACTATACCTAACTTAAAACAGCTCTTTGTGGGACTATACTCCATTATACTTTGTTGAGTACTCCATTTCTTAGTCCTCTGCGCCGAATATGCTGAATAGCTGCGAACGAAGGTTCTTTTACCTAGCTGCAGTTCATGGTGTTCTCCTACTACTCACACTGTTTCGTTGGTGCATTTTTCATAGCTGAATTAAACTGTTTTGACTAACACTGTGTTCTCTTTCTTCGTCATGTTTTAAAGGCGCACTTCTGGTGCAGTAAATAAATAAATAAATAAATAAATAAATAAATAAACTTTTAAAACTTTAAATAAACTTTAAATAAATAAACTCCGAATTATGACATATACATGCAGCCTCTTTACAACCAGCAACAAAACAGTCGATTGTGGCAAGATCAAACAAATATTTACCAGGAGTGGCAAACACACCTCCTAGAAACACCTCTAGTTATTCTACATATTTGATTTGGACTCTATTTGTGCAAAATAGTAGATAAAAATTACCATAACATTTTTTTGCCTTCAAGCATTTTTAGTAACGTGTGTGATAGTTTTCCCGGCTATTTTATCAAACATGTGTTATCGTGATTCAGAACAAAAGGTCATTTCGGAGATAAGCTGTGATTTGCAAGAAAACCGGCAGCAACAGGAACCGTCCCAACGGCGTCGCACTTGATGAGCATGAGCACTACCCCGGCGCCACCGCCACAGCTGGCAGGCCCTTCTTACGAAGCCCCGATGACTCACCACTCTCGCGCCTGGTGTGTCGCACAGCCAGGCTGTGGTGAGGCCTCCCGATTTCGTCAGGCCATAACTCGCTAAGGAATTTCATTTTGCAATTCTGACATCCATATTCGTAATCAGCATTCCGAGCTCTATCTAATGATCCTGGTTTCATCCCGAAGTTCCATGGGAGGTCGAAACCCTTCCCTTGTAAGTTCGATCAGATTTTATACAACGGCAAGAATTTTCAACTCCTAAATAAGCGTTACGGCCGCCAGAGGCGAAAAACTGCTCGAGGCGTCTTTTAGGCAGATGAAGAGAAAGCTTGGAATGGTATCCTCTATGTACCACTGAACTGACGAAAGTTTAGAAATGGAACTGTGAACTGGAACGGAATGCGCAGCAATCCATCTCCGGCTGCTCCTACAAGAAAGCGAACGGATTTACGCAGAGCTATTCAAAGTAGGCACTGAGCTTGCCTCTTGTATTCAAGCGTTAAGATTCATTAAAATATGCCGAATGAATCTCTCCATTTAAGGATTAATGATCTCGGATTCAATGACACTGAAGCCGTGGAAGTTGCTCTGCACTCATGGACTGCCTATATGCGTATTTATGGTGTGGATATTACTACTAATGCATTCAAACCTGAATTTTCAAATTTTGCTAACGTAAGGAGCTTCATATTTGTAATGTGTCATGAAAATATTAAAATTTATAGAATAATAATTTTAACATCAGATGGTATACTCGAGCAACACAGAAGTTGGGTGTTCCATGAAAAGGTGCGGCACAGAAATACTGTTGACGTGCGTGTACAAGAAGGGGTAAGTGTACATCTACAGATAACTGGGGAATTCGAGAAATGGTTTTCAGAAGATAATTAGACATCAATGTCTTGAGTACAAATCTTGATCTGAAGTACAGGGTGTCTCAAAAAATGTATACACTGTTTAAAAGGTGATAACTTTTCTCACAGTAAAGGTACTGAAGAAGTCAAAGGCTCTTATGAAAGCTTAAGAAAATAGAAGTTCTCTGACATGAGCGGTATCGGTTGCGCCATGCGCTAGTCTGAAATTTTGCATTTCATACTCAACTGATTGTGTTTTGCTTGAATACTTGTTCTAATTTCTTCCCAAAGTGGTTATTTTGATTGAGTTCTGCTTTTTTCATGAGGTAAAACCTAAGAAACACAGTGCGGCTTGCGAACAGTGCAGGATACCCTGAAAAATACAGATACTAGTTTCAGGGTAACATTGCTGATACCGAAGCTTTTGAAGATTTTTGAGACTCAAATGATAAAGCAGAGTAACGACGTTTCTGTGGCGTGCAAATAGTCAAGATTGCGCCATGCCCGCCTAAAATGTTGCACTTCAGGCTCGGTTGATTGTGCATGGGCTGAATGCTTGTTACAGTCTTGTTACTAATTTGCTACATTAATCTGTACTGTACCTTCGAATTGACAGTGCACCACAACTTGTTCCAAAATGTGGGCTGCCCCAAAAACATAAGCACTATGAGAAACGCCATGCTAATGGGGAGTTTATGGATTCACATAAAGTCCTAGTGCACTGTCAAGCTCTGAAGACTAAAAGAAGTGCAGTATATGTTATTGCTGCCAATTAGTAGCAAGACTCATTACATTCAGGCCATTAACAACCAAGTGAGCCTGAAGTGCAAGGTTTCAGGCCAGACACAGCGCAATCTTGACTATTTGCACGCCACAGAAATGTCTTTACTCTATCTTTATATTTGAGTTTCAAACATCATCAAAAACTTTAAAGGATGAAAGGATAAAGGGCGACGCTACTCAATCCCTTCCGGGATGCGCCACGCATTCTACTTCTACGGGATGTCGCGGAGGCGATGTGAATGCGTATTTGGCCATACAATGATTTGCGGTGGCCAGCCGATGAACAGCGCTCTATCATTCCCGGTCAAGTCTGGTAGCAATTCACCGACCCCGGAGGGATGGCAGGCTTGGTTGGCCTGGGAGGGAAATCCGAACCAAGAAGCTAGAATCGGGTGCAAGCGACAGTCGGCGCCTCCTCTGACTCGGCTGCATGCGCTTTCAAAAGCTTTACTAGCAACAATGTTAGAACCTTTGAAATAGTACCTGCGTTTTCAGGATATTTTTTGGGGTTTACACCTTAAAAGAAGCACAAATCATACGATACGGCCACTTTGTTGAGAAATTATAACAAGTATTCGAGCTTTAAACAATCAATCGAGTGTAGAATGCGATATTTCAGACAAATGCATGGCGCAGCCCATACTGCCTGCATGCCAGAAAACTTTTATTCATATGAGCACATAACTTCTTCAGCATCTTTACTGTGTGCAAAGTTATCACCTTTCAAACAGTGTATACATTTTTTGAGACACCCTGTACCTATTAATACAAAACCTATCACGGGCACGTTGCAAGAGTAGGCCGTGATCTATGTAAAATGTGAGGAAACCAATCAATACCGAAAATTTCGGGAGATCGAATTTTTGATCCTCGCTTTATACATCCTAATATTTTCCGTCTTAAAAATGTTCGCTGGACGGTGCTAGAACCACCTATCCACTCTATTTATACAACAAGGAAGTAAATGTTTGACTTTGGCCTTTACCTACGACAATGCAAAGTGAGGCTTCCATTTCTTTCACTACAACGCAGAAAAGCCTAGTTTTGTTTGAGCTAAGTCCGGTATCGCTTCAAAGGACTTTGGAGCAGCAAGCAAGATTTGCTATAGCTTTCCTACACTGTGTGCTTTTTAGATTGAACTGTCTTAGCGCAGAGGAATAATCAGGCATGTCTGAAGATCATGGACACTTGGACACCCTTCTTAGGATTATTTTTGTAGAAGAAATATTGAACTTTCAAGCTCTCTTTTTAAGTTCCCTACCAGCAGAGGTGGCGTTAGTTCCCGTTTGACCTCTGTAAATTTATGACGGGTTCTCCAAGAGGAGTAGGGTCTAGTGTTATTATTATGGAGCACATCGCCTTTGCAATTGGCCAGCACAGGGTGCTTGTTCTCGATTTTTTCGTTCCGTTTCAACAGTTGACGGCAGTACGTATTCGAGTCAATAGAATGATTTCTTGAAGCGGCTCAATGAAGACCCTCGATTGTGTTGATGCGTTTGGAGAGGTGGATTTCCTTTAAATCGTGAGGAGCCCAAACATCCAGTTTGTTTACAAAACCAAGCAGTTGTAGGTGAAGGCAAGCGGTTGGACTCGTTATAACAAGCTTCTCTGCCATCTCTCGACTTGACATTCGCCGGTTAGTTTCAAGTAACGCCTTGATTTTGGGGTTAGTAGTGATTTACGACCAGTATATGCTGCATCCGCACATTAGAATTTTCAAAGCGAACCCGAGCAAACCAACGCTGACAATAGAGCAGTCCTCATCAACAAACTTCTTAATTTCTTCCGAGCTTGCACAATATTTTTGCCCTTTGGAAGTAAAACAATAAAATATGCCGATAATGCTCTCTTTGGTTCTCCATTTTCAACTTAATTTTTTTTAACCAAACGTTTTCACTAAGGATCTTCAGTCTCTTATAAAAGATAGCAAAAGGTCAATCCCTGTCCTTTAAAGTGGTATTTTTTTACTTATTTAAATACGTCTCAAGAACGCGCACTCTTGGTGAGAATGACAAAAACAAACAAAAGCAGGCCGTGAAACAAAAAAAAGAAAGAAATATGAAGAAAACCAAGCAGCTATAGAAGATTGAAGCGGCAACGTTATACATTGAAGCAGGAATCTCAAAAACCAACCATCTGGGTTGCGAGAGCCCATATAAAGATGCAATGCTCCAAAAGTAAGAGAATAAGTTAGGTACTGAAACGAAATCCTCTAGGAAGCATAGAAATGCAATGCTTACTTATTCATGTTTACTAGTGACCAATGCCAATCAGTCAAACGAGTAAGGCAGAACACCTTAATCTTTTATAGTAAGCGTTTGGCCAAAAAAGTCTGCCTGTCCGCGTCAGCCAGCTATAACGCCCTGAGTAGATATCGGCACTTCTGCACATGGGTACGCTGGCCGCCCCATGTAACCGGCAGCTAGGACAGACAACTTGTGGCACTTATTGTCAAAAACTGTAAAAATAGTCAGCTACCAGTAAGGAAAATAGCGCATGATGGCTTGATATAGATTCTCGCAACCCATATGAACAGGAGGGAATACACCACGTTTCGAGAAGTAACAGAACAAATTACTAAAGCTGAACAGAAAAGAATTAAAGTCACCCTGCGTAGTCTAACGTACAAAAATAGGACCAATTCATTAGGAAAACACCCTTAACCATCAAACAAAAAAGAAGACAAGAACGTAATCCATGCCAGTTGAAGGCACAAGAGTCAGTGTAAGGCCTATGTCATACCATCGCTCACCCCGAGCGAAGCCTAACGATAGGCTCCCATATCCACTCATCGCTTCGCGCGGTCGATATGGGAGGTTATCACTAGGCTTCGCTCGGGGTGAGCGGTGGGATGACATAGGCCTAAGCTTGGCTAGGCTGACGGAAGGCAGACCACACAAAGCAGGTACAGAGGTGGCGAGACTGAGATCCCCTGAATGCAGACATTAAATGGAACGCTACTGCATATCCTCAATGCCCAAAACATGCAGTAAATCAGTTTTCGCCAAATTACTTCTAAAGACACGAGTGTTACTAGAAGCAAGAAGCTCAGCAGGTAAAAGCTGAGTCCATCTTAAGAAGACACAATTAAATAACTTAGATCCCTTATTCCTGTTAGCCTTAGCATAGTCTAGCCTGAACCCACCTAAACGTTCGCCGCATGGTCTAAATATCCAGTACTTACTGGCCGGAAGTCTTACCTCTCCTCGAAGCTAGCAGAAGCAAAAGGTGACGTCAGCAACGATCCGCCAGTACAACAAAGTGTTTAGGCCTAAGAGCTTTAAAAGGTCACTATATGCAGGTAAATGCAGAGAATTCACTTTCATCCTACTACACACTATCCTCGTAAAGGTTTGTTGAACCCTTTCCTTTCGAATTGAAGGGCGTGCTTCCTAGTAGAGGGAGTCCATACTTGGGAGCAGTACTCTAAATGTGGCATAACGTAGCATCTGTACAACCGATATCATCTGTACAACTGTACAACCGTGAATTTAAAAACGAAAGCCACACAATCACTACTACATAAAATTGTTCAGTTCACGCTATCTATGAGAAAAACGACATTATTTATCGAACAACCCAATACAATCACATGATCTGGCATAGCTGTGATTGAAGAGATTCAATTATTCGAGTCGTAGTTTTAAAGAACTGTGGACCTATGTAGATGTTCCCTACAGCCATTCTCTTGAACTTACTTGTTTATGATATCTTTTTCGGGTGACTTCGTGGAGATTTCATTATTGTAAGGAAAGAGAGACAGTTTGAATGAGCAAGGTACATCTAACACATTTAGAGTTGAGCCGCCTCAATACCAAATGTGGGAGAACGGCGAACCCTGCACCTGTGATACGTACGAAGGATCATACTGCAACGAGGATTTCCTTTGCCTGATCGAATCAGAGTGAGCTTCTGAAAGCTGCAAAAGGCAGAGCTCCTCACATTGCAACTTATGATCATGAATAAATTCTTAAAATGGAATTTTAACAACAAATAGCTACCGATTTTGCAATTTGTTTGCTGCTAGATATTATCACACAAGCACTGTAAACACATCATTGCGAAGACTGATAAACAAGTCACACAATTCATGTCCGCAACTCTTCCATACCGAGTTAAAATTTCCTCAAATTTTATTTCGTAAGATCATTCATTTTTTCTTCTAATTTTCTTCATCATCATCTTGCACCGACTATAACATCGTTGTTGTTCCATGAAACGGAGTTGGATTCAGGCAGCAAGATGACAAAATACAGGTACACTGCGCTTCGAGATTTTACGTCAATTGTGTAGTCGATTGTGCAGTCAGATTGAAAATGTTGAAAACACTGTAGGACAAGATCAGGTAACTGTTGACTTCATAGTGCGGAATATGGCACGGTTAGCTGCTCGAATTCTGAGACCCAACATCACCAGGATGACGTCGTCGGAGTCACCGCTAGTCGTTGCGTCTATTCGAATGATTCTTTTGGTTCTAATCTTACTTTGTATTCGGCGCACGCCATGACGTGACCACTCATACTAGGTTGAGTCATGGATTTGCAACATTCTTCATCTCTGGAATTCATAGTAAAGCCGCTGAAGTGTTATATTCTGTTTGAAAGCTTGTTCCCTAGCAATCATTTTGAGTTATTAAACGTTAGTTTTCCTTGCGTTGTTGAAACGCTTTACTGAAAAGTTCATCGCAATTTTGGAGGCTCTTCTTGTTAGATTCGTCTGAATCCCTGGATGCGCTGAGCTAGGCGCCCACTCAGCTATGTGAACACTTCTTTGTGTTAAGTTTCTTTATCGTTGGTAAGACTTCTTCGTGAACAAAAATTATGACTCTCTTCATGTCACTGAAGCGACGGTTGACGATTTCTTGGGCTACTCTGGCACGCCAAGGAAACGTTATTCGAAAAATGCGAAAATTGATGCGATCACGGGTGATACAGGAGAAAGTGTGATCTTTCACACAGAAACGCAGAAGCTGTTGCTGGGTCATATTTTTGCAGCAAAAACGCATCTATTGTTGACAACTGTACACAGAAACGTGTCGGCGGTTCGGAGTAAGATCTTGACTAGCTCTTCTATGTTGCACGCAAATACGGTTGTGAGGGGGCACCTTATATCGATGCGTTTTTCTTGCTTTTTCATACTAGACCTACATCATTCTAGCACAATCCTAGTGTGGGGGTGTGTTTTCAGTAGGAAAGCGACAAAGTGTTCTATCCTGCCGCCTCTCTTTATTGAAAACTTTCCGAAGCAATAATGCTCGGAGAGGATCACCTTGTTGGACAGCCCTACACAACGTCCTGTGTTGTGCAAAATCACAAGTTTTATGCAGCACCGGTGTGTTCTACTCCCATGATGAATTGAGCTAGGATTTCTGATGCGAATGAACATACATGTGCCTTCTTACCGAGGCGAACACCCACTAAGTAAAAGTTGAGCCTATCCCCGAGCCTATCTAAGCTAACATTTCCAGGACTGCAAGGCGCCATATTATATTTTCTTGGCCAAGATTTCTTCGTGAAAGCAGAGAACGAAATTTTTGGTACACTTTATGTCTTTAAAGGGAAGGCAGTTTATTGGGCTACTCTGGCACGCCAAGGAGACATCACTCATAAGTGGCGACTCCCTCTGCCAAAAAAAAAACTAACGTGCTCCATTTAGGAAGACCAAATTCCGGCTACACATACAAGTTACGCGAAAACGAGATTACAAGCACTGATCAAGCAACAGATCGTGGGTTTCTCCTCGATGCAAATTTGACTTTGGACGCGCATAATTTAAAAAATATAAATTGCAAATAAAGCTATGGCTGTAGCACATAATCTCTTTAGAGGTCCTTCCACAATAAACCCTCCGTCCTCGTCAAAGCCTACTAGACTTACGTTAGACCGACACGAGAGTATGGAACAGCAAGTTTTACCCAGCAAAAAAGAAGAACACACTTAGAATTGAAAAAATAGCTTCACTGGAAAACCATTCATCAGGAAATATGGGTTTTATTACCATGCTATTACCAACAGCGAAGTAAGAAGCAAACAAGTTGGGCTACAGACACTTTCAAACAGACGAAGAATATACGACTCGTAATGGTTCACAAAATTCCTTGGTTCCTGCTACAAGTTGGGTGAAACTCAACATGCATTCTGTGGACTTGATAAACGTGTCTTCTTCATGGTGAAACCACCTAGAACCCGAGGTGGAGGACAGAGATTTTCACTCAATACTACAAAATCTTTAATTCGGCATAAATTTTTGTTAATAAAGCTGTCTCGCGTTATATGAGACTTGGAAAAAACGCAGTCATTCCATACAAGCTGAATTCATTTATTGAGAATGCAGGTCTTCTAGGACATAACATGATCTTGCGGCAGAGTCCCTCTTGGATTGGTATTCCTTCTAATCTTCATTCAACTTTGGGTATCTGTCATTGCATGTTCTTTCTAATTATTCTTTTAGGTTGGAAAAAGTCTTTTCATTTTTTCAAAGATTTATTTACTTCACAACGACAAAGTCAAAACAATTGAGATAATCTCCAATTTGTTCCACTACACTTTTCCAAAGACTGGGTAATTTTCTAATTCCTCTCGCTTAAAGGACTACAGTTCTGGAGTCTAACCATTTCTGAATCCAATTTTGGAGGTATTCATCCGGTTCGAAATATATCTCCAATTTCTTGCTTGAGAGCACGGAAGAGATGGTGGTCGGTAGGGGAGAGGTCAGGGCCATACGGTGGAAGTGGCATTACCTCCCAGCCCAGCTCCTTTATTGTTTCTCTTGTGAGTCTTGCAGCATGTGGTTTTGCATCGTCATGCAGGATCATCACATTTGACTTCTCAGGCTTCTTTTCTTGGAGAGCTGCGGCGACATTGTGGAGTTTGCCACTGCATGTGGCAGCAGTAGGTGTCTCTCCACTTCTGAGAGTTTCCCAGTAAATCACTCCTCTGATATCCCACCAAACACTCAAAAGAATCTTCCTCTCCTGAACATTGGGCTTAAAATCAGGTTTAGGTTTCTCTCATTTTTGTACCCATTGTCTTTTTTTTTCGGAAGTTGGCATACAGAACTCAGGACTCATCGCCTGTCACAATCCGCGGCAGAAACGACTTTCTTTCTTATCTGGACAGAAGAGAAACAGCGATGGAAAGACGTTGACCTTTCTGAATGTCTGACGGGGCATGTGGAATCCAAGCTCCAAATTTCCATGCAAAGCCAAGATCCTTCAGATGGATTCCCACTATCCTATGAGACACTTCGAGCTTCTCTGTCAGTTAACGTGTCGTCTGCCTACTGTCAGTACGAAGAAGATGGAGTAGTTCAGTGTCGTCCAATTCAGTTGGCCGTCCTTACCTTGCTTTGTCCTCGAGTGAATAATCTCCCTTTAAACACTTTCTCATGATGCGACGCAAAAACGCGTTTTTTGCGTCGCATCATGAGAACTTTGTTTAAAATAAAGGTTTTCTCACCGAAATTTACAGGTGCTCCTAACATCACCCTACCTACCAATGGGCATGCAACCGCCCCACTGCAACTGTAGATCCCAAGTCATATGTATCATTAATCTGGTCGGCTGCCTGACGTGCTAAAGATTCTTCAATGAATTCGTGAGAAACGACGTGCCGAAAATGGCCATGAGCTAGATCTGGCATTGAGTCCTGATTGGATAGATAACGGAATACAAGAAGGGTCTTGACCTATGTTCGCGTGCCAATGGTAGACAGGAGTGATAAGATTACGATATCAGCAAACAATATTGACTAGTGCGTCTACAAGGAGAACGGGAAAAAGGTTTCGAAGTGTGAAGAGACTTTTTTCCAACCTAATACTTCGGCATTTTTCTTTTGCCAGCTCATGTGAATGCTATTCTATACCGTCTCTAACGGCATTGTTCTTCACATTGATTCTAGCCCTGTAATAAATAAATAAATAAGTTTGTAAATACTCGAGCAACTCGAGGATCAATGCGACGACAGGTGATAAAGGAGAAAATTTGTCTTCTCATTTAACAACCGAAAAGTTGTTGCAGGATGGTATTTTAAGAGGAAAACGCATATATGCTTGCCACCTACTCCGCGAGTTCATTCTCGACGATCTGTCGGACGACGAGCCGAATCGAATGCGTTCGGCGCTCGCATGACGTGGCGACACCGCGATTGTATCGCAGTGGTCGGCAGGGTGCCGCTGTCGGTCGGACGTTATTCAGAGGTCCAGTCACTGCAAATAGACAGCTTCTACTCGCTGTACTCGCGCACGTCATGGACCGCGTGGTATGTCTTCCGTTGCATTTTGGGCTTCACACATCAACGTCGCCGCCTTCCTTTACTGAATGGGTTCCATATAGATGTTGAGACCACATGAACTACTCGGGCAAACGCAATAAAAAATACCAGTATTTTGTGGATGGAACTTCTATTCGATGCGTCAAGGAAATAAAGGACTTGGGGTTTGTGATAACAGATGATCTAAAATTTGACAAACACTGCGAAATGATTTCCAAAAAGGCTACAAGGGTTTTATACAATTTACTCAGAGCGCTGTCGACAAGAAATAGCGCTGTTCTCCTTCATGCTTATAAGTCCTATATCAGACCTATCCTCGAATACGGCACCCCAGTCTTTAATCCCTACACGTGTAAACTCATTAATATGCTGGAAAAGGTTCAAAATAATTTCACTAGGAAACTTATGATACGTGCTGTTGGTCTCACTTATGACCTAATTCCATCCAGTTCTGTTCGTAATCTGAATTTTGGCTTGAAGTCACTTGCCACCAGAAGGAAGAGAAACGATCTTTTGCTTTTTCATAAAATCGTATTTGGTAAGACCAGCATCAAGATTGGTGATCTTCTTTCCCTGAGAACCGCAATAACTCGTGGAGGCACCGTCAAATTTGACATCGGCAGAGCCAAACTTAATTGCCGACGTTACTTTTTCACTGCTAGAACTGTATCCTCCTTTGAGACGATCTGTATGAAGCACAAAATCTCATTTAGCCTCAACACATTTAAAAAAATACTCAATTCAACTCTAGGCTCCTGATACCTCAAATGTGTTCCGATTACATTTTTCCCGCTCTTGAAGTCTCTTCGTTATTTTCTGTGTTTCGACTCTGTTGAATATCTCTTCTCAAACAATCAGGTTGCTATTTATTTTGTTCGTTCCAGTTGAGCTTTATTTTTGATGTTGCTAGTGTTTTGCTGCTGCTGTTCGATCTTTGTTCTTTGGTTTTACTATGTATCCTTTATGAAATCACACGAGGTAACTTGTGTATTAAATAAATATATAAATAAATATAAATAAACTATTTGACTCAATCCGGAATCGATTTGACCGCATTTAGGCCCGAAGCACTGCTTTACTCAATCCTTTTTGGGGTGCGCCACGCAATCTACTTCTACGGGATGTCGTGGAGGCGATTTGAATAGGTATTTGGTCGTGCAATGCCTTGCGGTGGCCAGCCGATGAACAAGTCAGCGCGTTATCCTTCCCAGACAAGTCTGGTACCAATTCGCCGACCCCGGAGGGACGGAAGGCTTGGTTGGCCTGGGCGGGGAATCCAAACTAGGGACCTAGTATCAGTATCAGGTCCTAGCGAAAGCTCTTCCTTTGATTGCCGTTCAAGTGCCATCGTGACACTACGGCTCGTTCTTGGACTACTTTTTGGAAATTTTGTGGATACCTGTAAATTTCTGAACGGAGGTGTACATATATTACTTACCATTAGATAGAACGTCAAACGATACAATCTTGCGGAGTGAGAAGTAACGTATGATTGGGTTTAGGAATCGCGTCATCAGAAGTAAAACACTCCCCGATCTGCCTGGCATTTGCTAACATAATGCGCCTATTGTCAATCCTTCAGCCGCTCTCCCCGCCACCCATGTGCGGTGGTTGCTAGGCTGTTCACTCCGACAATGCGGTCTAAAAACCAGACAAGCCACAGCCGTCCGTTGTGGCCGATAGCCTCTACTTCGCAGTAAACGCCTACTAATCCATTGCTACATGTCGGCCTTTCCCGTAGCCGGCGCTCTTGACACTGATGTAATAGCCACCTGCGTTCAGTTTTTTCAACTCATTGCGTTTCTTTGCTCTAAACTGACTCAATGGTCGCATTTCAGCATGATAGACGGCATGCGTATCAGCGAGTCAGTACCCAAGCGACTCCGAGTGACTCGAAGGCTTCGATTTTCGAAGTAAGAGAAAACCCTCTTTCAATGACAGATATTATCAGGCGTACGGGGCGCTTCTCACTTCTTCGATGGTATAGAGGGATTTGGGGGAGGGTAAACCTTGGGGCTTGCCAACAAGTGTATTTTATAATAACGAAAGCCATTTTCTGAGAGGCTTTTGTGGGCCATAAGATTATCTTGTTCCACTGGAAGTCTTTATCCTATGATTTCAGGACTATGAGGCCTACAAGCAGTACTACTCGTTGGATCGGATTCCTTTACGTTTCGGGCTACTTCACTTCGGACGAGTACGGCTGATTCTCGCGCTTCTGGTTGCTATTATTCTTCTAGTGCTAGTTTTTCATAGGAGTTCTCAAAGTAAGCCATAATGTTTTTTTTTCATTCTTTCAGTATGTGTGTACTTATATTTCTCAAATAAGAAAATTTTAAAAATTCAGAAGTGTTATAAATCGAAAAAATTCTAAAAAGCAAAACACTGAGCGTTTGGTAGCGCACTCAGAGGAAGTGACGGTTGTGCACCCCGAATCACGTTCTTGATCCGGATTTCCCACCTAAGCCAACCAAGCCTTCATTCCTTCTGGAGTTGGTGAAATTGTATTTTACTTCTCTGGGATGGATGAAACACTGACTTGTCCTTCGGCTGCCACCGCAAGCCATTGTACAGGCCAAATACGCATTCAAATCGACTTCACGAAATTTCATGAAAATGGAAAGTGTGATGCGTCGCAGAAGGGATTGTTTAACGCCGTCCTTTATCTTTTATCCTTTATTATATGTACATCACATTAATTTTCTATAAATGGCCTTCAGGTGAGGCACCTCTTCGAGTCATTCTTCTTCATCCCCTTGTTCTTCTCCTTTATTAATTTTACATCAAAAAGGCTACTTTTTGGGACAATGTCTTTGTTTGTTTTTGCGGCATAAATACTTCCTTTTGGTAAGTCGGGAGCAGTCGCGAGCACCCCGAATTCAGCACTCCTGGCTCGGGTGCCTCCCAAGCCAAGCAAGTCTTTAGACCTTCCGGAGCTGGTGAATTGGTACCAGAGTTTCGGGTAAGAATACAGCACTGCCTTATTTATCGGCTGCTTCTGCAAGTCATTGTATAGCCAAATACGCATTTAAATCACCTCCACGACATCCCGTAGAACTCGAATGCGTAGCGCATCCTAAAAAGGATTGATTCACACGCTCCTAACTTTTTTTACATATTTCTTACGTCTTTCCCAGTACTGTCCTTCCTACATTTCACGTTGAAATACTCTAAAAAATAAAGGCTGAAGGCCAGCGTTGATCAACCCCTTTGGGAAATGCGTCTGCACTCTGCCTATATGAGATAATTTGGGGGCAGTTTGTACATGTATTCAGTCCTTTGTGACTTGCGGTGACGAGGCCTTGGTAGGACTTGGACCAATAATGATGGATAAGGGGTGCACGCGACATCATGCGTCCCTTCCAACTGCGCTACTTTACGTCAATTTCACTTACATGTTCATGTTACAGAAGATCTGCTAATATATCATTACATGACCATTTTCGTCCTACCAAGAGTCCGCTACATATGTACCCCTTGTATTAGGTTGTAACGAAATAAATGGCACTGAACCACTGTAAATTTAAACAGTTAATATCTCGGCTTGTAGGCAAGTTTATTAATCGAAATAAAAACCTTCTGATTCTACACATCTTTGTCAACGTGCGCAAGCTTTTTTATCCAAGTAGCATAAAAATCAGAAGTTCTGGAATTGACGAAATCTTCGAAGGCACTTTCGGCATCCTGTTGGTATTTGAATATTTTCCCTACCAAGAAGTCGCCAAGGTGCTTGAAGAAATGGTAGTCTGTTGGGGAGAGGTCGGGAGAAAACGGAGGATGTGGTAGAGTTTCAATGCTCAGCTCATTCAATTTCTGCAACGTCATTCGTGCTACATGGGGGCGAGCATTGTCGTGCAGAAGGAGAACTCGCCTTCGGTTTACCAAGGCCGGCCGGATATCCTTCAACTTTTTCATCATTTCTTCAATTTCAATGCAGTACTTCTCTGCCGTGATGGATTCACCGGGAGGGAGGAAGCTGTGGTGAATAATTCCCAGCGAACGCCACCATACTGTCATCATTACTTTCTTTTGGTGCAATTCCGGCTTCGCAAAAACCGTGGGGCTGTCATCGCTATCCACCCACTGTGCCGATCGTCGCCTGTTCTCGTACATTAACCATTTCTCGTCACAGGTTACGATGCGATCAAGGAATGGGTCCGTTTCGTTCCGTAGAAGCAGTGCGGACGAGATCTCATATCGTCGGTTTCTTTGCTCCTCAGACAGCTCGTGAGGCACCCATCTTTCCAGCTTTTTGGTCTTTCCAATTTCCTTCAGATGCCGGGCAGCTGTGTTGTGACTGACGCCAAGAACCTTCGCTATCTCCCTGGTACCTTTGTGTGGATCCTCCTCCACCACATCTCTCAGCTTGTCCTCGTCAACATCACTATGCCTCCCACGACCTTCATGTTCTTCCAAGCTCTCATCTCCATTCCGGAACTTCTGATACCAACGATACGCCTTCCGAATTGTGGAACATCCTTGACCGAATGCGGCATTGATCTTCTCGTCCGCCTCCTCAGCTGTAGTGCCCAGCTTGAATTCATACAAGTAAATGCCTCGGATTACCCTTTTCTCCATCTGCAAAAAGTCAATAAAACTCTAAAGTTTTCCCTCTTTTACATAGAAAATTTGGTACTCGCCGGTAGAGCAAAGTTTGCGCTTCTAAATGATATGCCACATTTCACGGCTTGTTCTTGATCAAACGCATAAAGACGCGCCAAAAAATGGCGCGAGCCAGTGCCATTTAATTCTTTACAACCTAATAGTTTTGAACCATCTATTATGCATTCTCCTTCTCTTATTCCTATTTTTATTTTTGTGTTGTTCCAGATAACTCTTGAGAGCTATTCTTTGTACTGTATTTAATTCAAAACACTTTTAGGTGTAACTATTCCCGAAAGTGCTCCTATCGGACTCCACATTCGTGAGTTTATTCGATGGTTTTCTTTCCGTTGTTCAAGCGCGACAATTTCCGCCACGCTAGGATAAGAGCTGATAATGTAGGAATTACTTGCGCATGATTGTACTCACCTGCATGACGTGTATTAAGTAAAACAGCTGCAAGTACGATCTCCTACTATCCCAATAACAGAGCTAAAATTAATGGAGTTATTATAAAGGTTCTTCCATTCTGAAAATATGATTTTCGTCGTACCCTTTTGGATATGATCATTTTTCATTTTATTTCGAGTAAACTGAAAACTTGACAAAGCGAATTTTTTAAAAGGCGAAATAGACACGTTTTAAGAACGCCAAATTCAGCCTAATTGTTTTGCTAAAAATTCCACTGTCTGCTTAGGTATAGGGTTTTCAATAATAGCCTTTTTAACAGACTGCTCTCAAAATAGTGCAGATTTAAATCGTCACAAGAAAATTAAACTATTTTTAATCGTAAACCAGTTTTTAAGCTGCAATAAAAACTCGCATTCTTATAAACTTCAACCAGTGTGCCAAGGCTAGGTTTTCTTTTCTTTTCTTCTTTCTTTTTCTTTTTTTCTTTCTTTTTTTTTGGCCGTGATGTCGTAAAGATCTTGACTCGACGAATTCATGGAGGTCAACTTCATCAGCGGTTCAGCTTTATCCTTTACCGTTAGTGAAAAGTAGTAAGGAGTTTAACTGGATGGTCTATAGTTCTGGAGATGTCTGCTGAGTATCGTATTCTAAACAAGATTTTGCATTACATCTACACTCGGAAGAAATGATTTTCAAGAATGTGGTCGAGCACCAGCGGATCAATAAAATTTTAGAACATAATGTGCCATGCGCTCCTTGAGCAGTATTTTATGAAGTAATTGCAGTTTAAATCGAGGTGCATGGAACAAAATAACGATTTTCGTTGCGATTCTCTATGCCATTCTGAGAATTTGTTGGTGTGTAACACTTTAATTATTATTTTTTAATCTTAAAAATTACAATGCTTGGGAGCAAGTGGGGAGTGCGCGAAGTAATCTCTAGGTATGAAACGCTGGTATATTTTTGCATCACTAAACATTTAAATAACCCTAATATGTTGCAGATAGGAGCGTTGCGTTCATGCAAGATTCGCCATTCTTGATATCAGATTTTTTCACATGTTCAGTTCGTTGTCGAAGTGTACATTTAGATCTGAATAGTGTCCAGTTTAAAATTAAAAGCATTCGTTTAAAAATGGAAACATTCGCACAAATCTGGACAGTTTAAACACCAGGTTTTACATGTGTTTTTTGAAGTCCTGGGCGAATATTATGGTTCATAAATTGTGAGATGTATCATCAGAAGCGATCAAAACTGGTGCACCACGTGTGACTTGTAATCAGAGTGTACACTTGAATCTGAATAGTGTTCAGTTTGAGACTGAAAGTCTTCGCTTAAAAATGGGGAAATTCGTACAAATGCAATCGGCGCACTGTTCTTTCCGGGCAAAATGCTAGCGCATTAGACCGTCAGCTCTGCATGACCGAGCGCAACACTCGCGATATCCTCATAACCCACACATCACCGCACTCACCTGTGATGTCCGAATCCTTCCTAGAGTCTGAAACGCTCAACCAGCCTTCAAAGCACTTTGGGAAAACCTTTACTTCATCTTAAGTGAATGTTTTTGAAGAAGTTTCCAGAGTTAGAAAGCAAAACTGTGATTTATTCTGAGTTTTGGTTCGAATTTTTGGGAAGTTTTTTTTATTGTGAGGTGAATTTTGATATGGAAACTTCACAATCAAAAAAAATAAAACTGAACATTAGTTCTGTTAGTTCTAATCATTTATTGGCCACCATGATTCTGTTCTACTGTTTCCTCGTTTTCTCCTCTGTTAATAGTAATATCTTCTCGCTTGGGCCATATTAATGACCACTACTAATGAAACTAACGCTTAGTTTTATATATTTATGCTGAAATTTTTATTTGGTTCGGATTTTTTAGAAGTGTTTTCTGACCTGGATTTTGATATGAAAATTTGAGCATAAATAGATATAAGACTGAACGTTAATTTCATTAGTAGTAGCCATTAATATGGCAAAAACGAGGAGATATAATAGAATCATGGTGGCCAATAAATGATTGGAACTAAGCAAACTAAGGCTCAGTTTTATATTTTTTTGATGCTGAAGTTTCCATATCAAAGTACACCTCATAATAAAAAATTCCCAAAAATTCGAAGCAAAAGTCGGAATAAATCACAGTTTTGCTTTCTAACTCTTGGAAGCCTTCAAAAACATTCATGTAGGATGAAGTAAAGGTTTTCCCAAAATGCTCTGGAGGGTTGCTTGAGCGTTTCAGACTCTTTGATAGATCCGAACATCACAGGTTAGTGCTGATATGTCGTAAGGATAACATGAATGTAACGCGCGGTCATGTAGCGCTGATGGTGTAATGGGCTAGCATCTTGCCCGGAAAGTATAGCGTGCGAGTTCGAGTCTCACACTGTGCAAAAGGTTTGACTGCATTGACTGAACCGTTCCTGTGTCCCATTATACAGAGCATGACAGCCGATCTACGAAGCCTCTACGGCGTCATTGCAGGAACAAAAACCCTTGGAGCAACGCTGCAATGTGAGTCGGAAACGATGAAGCCTTCAGCTACACCACCAAGTGACGTCAATAAGGTGCGACCGGCGGACATAAAGGTCGTGGCAGCGATGGGTGATTCAATCACGGTGAGTGGAAGCATCATTTGATCATAGATTAATGTAACGGGCCAACGGGCTACAAGGTAAGCCTTCTCATCGAGGGGAGGCAGAATATCGTTGATTGAACTGCATAATGGAATTAAAGAGACAAGGAAGCTCCAGAACGCGTGACAGCTGCATCGGAGGAAGCCAATGGATGTGTCAGCAATATAGGCAGATTTATTTCTATGAGTTCAACCTCGGTGGTACTGCGACGGAAGCAACTCGGAACATCAGCCAAGTATGGGCAGTGCGACAGTAGGTACACCGCCTCCTGCTGGCGGCGTGGCGTCAGGAGGTACACCCGCTGTTCTGCCGACCGGGAAATTCTGTTTTTCGTCTCAAAGGTTCCGTAGGGTAGCCGCTTTACTGTCGGTGAAGTCTAGGAGGTTGGCTGTGGGTGAGCAAGGGGGATGAGAGAGATTGCATGCCCCCAGCGAGCGGATGTGGCAATATCTTGTACCTCCTGACCGTCCCCCTAGGTATGGAGCCAAGGAACTGTTAACAAATCCACGGTAAATCGCTGGTTTCAAAAAATTCGTCGAGGCGAATTCGATCTTGAGGATGAGGCAGGTCGCGGACTTTGCTCTCGCATTGATGACAACGAGTTGAAGAGCTTGGTGGAAGCAAATACACGTGTGACCGTTCGAGAACTTGCGAAAGAACTCTGCCTAAGCAATTCAAGTGTTTGAGAACATATGCGGAAAACTGAAAAGACGATGAAGTTAGAAAATGGATACCACACGAGTTGAACGACCATTAAAAAATCGTCGGTTCGAAATGCCGTCAGCGCTGCTTCTACGCGCCAAGAACGATCCATTTCTCGAATGTATCGTCACTTGTGGTGAGAAATGGATCCTCTACGATAGCCGGCGACCATCGGCTCAGTGGTTGGACTGCGAAGAAACTTCGCAGCAGTTCCTGAAACCGAAATTGTACCAAAAGGAGATCAAGGCAACTGTTTGGTAGTCTGCTTCTGAATTAATTCATCACCAGTTCCTTGAATTCGAGCGAAACAATGACGGCAGTGAAGTACATCCAACAGGTCGACGAAATCCACGAGAAATTCCGACTTATGCACCCGGCAGTGGCCAATAGAAAAGGACCGGTCCTTCTCCACGTCAACTCGCGGCCACATGTTGCGCATCCGACGCTGCAGAATTTGAACGATTTAGCTACGAAGCTCTAGCACACTCACCATATTCACCGGACCTTTCGCTAACGGACTACTACTTCTTCAAGTATCTGCATAAGTTCTTGAGCGAGAAATGCTTCAATAACCGAGGTCAGGTGGAAACTGCCCTCGAGGAGTTCACCCGTTCCGGAACTCCGGATCTCTGGGCAACAGGGACAAGGAAGCCAGCATCTCATTGGCAAAGATGTGTAGACTCGAATGGCTCTTAACACAATTAATATAGTCATGTTTTGGCTGAGATACGTCGTTTTGAAGTTTAAGGTCCAAAACCTGCATCAATTTCCTTACAACCTAATAGGTAGTAGACTTGTCTGGAAAGCATGAAACAGTAATTTGCCTACCGGCTAGCCGATTAGCTGATCGGTTTAAAGGAAGAATTGAAGGAAGTGAGGTTTGGCCTCTGTTTTGCACGGGCATCTAGATGAATGTCAAACGTAAAAATGCTCCTACACTCTGTGCTCATCAGTAAGGAAAGAGGAGGAGTTAATGGTCTCAAAATTCTAGGTGTAACTGCCCTGAAAGAAACATGGCGTTGAAGAATCACTCCACGTTGTAGTTAACTAGTGCATTGGATTATTTATTAAAGACGCTCCAGCAATAAGGTACGACAGTAGAATGAATAAAGAAATAATGGAATGGGTCACATCTCGAGAAGACTTAAGTCTCCACACACTTCTGCGGCAACGCCGATCGCCGCTATGGTTAAGGATAGGGCAGGGGCGAGCGCGAGTAATGATTCACATCATTATTGCAGCCGCCGCTGGTTTCGCGACGATTCGGCGCCGGCAGAGACTCTATGCGCTCTAGCCTTTCGCGGCGGGGATCTAGAGTGACCCATCGTTTTCGCCGTCCGCCGCCCGACGCTCACAGCAAAAGTGTGTGGAGGCCTTTAAAGGGTACGATGATGACTAATGTTGCAGTAGTATGTCTGTAATTCACCTGTATCACCTGTCACCTGTCGTCCCGTTGATCATCGACTTGCTCGAGCGGGCGCCAGCAGCGTCTCCATTCGTCCCTGTCGCGTGCCAGAGTGGTCCAATGGATCCTCCTCGCTCGAGGGACACGAAGAGCGTCATATCGGTCGTTCAGGGCTTTCACGAAGAAGTCCGACCAACGCGTTGGTGGGCGTCCTGGTGTTCTTATGACATCCCGCGGAATCCAGTCTGTGACGGCTCTCGTCCAGCGGGTGTCTGCGAATCGCATTACGTGGCCGGCCCACCTAATTTTCGACGACTTGGCCCATGCGACAGCGTCTCTGATCTTCGAACGTCGGCGAAGCTCGGAACTCCGGAGGCCTTCTCTCACTTGCGTGAGTCGTGTCACTCCGAGCATCGTCCTCTCGATTCCACGCTGCGCGACGCTGATCGCGTGTTCATCCTGCTTTCGTATAGCCCAGGTCTCTGAGGCGTATGTTAGGGCAAGAAGAACAGTGGAGTCGAATAGGTGGGCACGGAGTCGGACGTTCTTCGTCTTCTTCGCGACTTCTTCGACGCTCTTGAAAGCTCCCCAAGCCGCTCGTTTCCTCCTGCTCAGCTCTGGTGCTAGGTCGTTGGCCATGTTGACATCGCGACCCAGATACACATAGCTGGAGCATTCGGAGATGTTCGTTCCGTTGAGCGAGAATGGGGCATCAGAAACCCATCCGTTCTTCATGAACATCGTCTTCGTAAGATTCAGCTGCAGTCCAACGCTTCCACATACACGATCGAAGTCGGCCAGCATTCGTTCCGCCTGACTGATGCTCGGTGTTATGAGCACGATGTCGTCAGCGAAGCGAAGATGGTGCAGTTGCCGGCCGTCGACCTTCACTCCCATGTCGTCCCATTCTAGTTCGCGCATGACGTTTTCGAGGGTGGCGCTGAAGAGCTTCGGGGATATGGTATCCCCTTGTCGAACCCCTCTCTTCACGTCAATGACGACGTCGTTGTAGAATGGTGAGATCTTGGTCGTGAATCCACTGTACAGCTCTCGAAGGACTCTGATGTACTGAGTAGGAACGCCCTGGGTGAGCAGGGCTTCCATGACCGCTTCAGTCTCGACGGAGTCGAATGCCTACTTCAGGTCAATGAACGTAAGGCACAGCGGCAGCTTGTACTCTCGCGACACTTCGATGAGCTTCGTAATGGTGTGTATGTGGTCGATCGTGCTGAATCCTCTCCGAAATCCTGCTTGTTCGCATGGCTGTCCTTCGTCCAGCGTTCTACTAATCCTATTCAGGATGACTCGAGTGAACAGCTTGTAGACTACGGACAACAGGCAGATCCGGCGATAGTTGCCAATGTCGTGCACGTCTCCCTTCTTGTACAGCAAGACGGTCTTGCTGGCCTTCCACTGAGATGGAACCTTGCATTCGGACAGGTAGCGTGTGAAGAGCCGCGCCAAGGTGTTGATGAGCGCTGGCGGGAGGTTCTTCAGGTGTTCAGCTCTGATCCTGTCAGGACCGGGTGCTGTACGTTTCTTCACCGACGAGATGGCGTGTCGGATCTCGGAAGGGAGAACAGAGGGGATGACGTATCCATCCTGCGGAAGATGGCGTAGGGGCAGGTGGACGTGGCTATCGAAGAGATCGGAGTAGAAGTCGTGGATGACTTTCTCCATGGTCCTTCTGGAAGAGGTGACGGTTCCGTCAGGACGTCGGAGAGCGGTCATCTTGGTCTTGAAGTTGGCGAAGTTCCGGCGGGCATTGCGGATGCTCAAACCTGCCTCTACTGCTTCAGCCAACACTTCCGCCCTTCTCTCCTTAAGATCCTCCTTTATCGCCGCTCTGCATAGCTCGCAAGCTCGGACGTCAGCTGGTAGTTGCCTGACGCTCGTGCTGCTCCACGCTCGCGTATCAGCTCGAGAGTTTTCGGAGACAGACGTCTCTTGGTGGTCTTCAAGCTCTCAGCTTCCTTAGCTCTATCGTGGAGATGGTGCACGAAGCGGTCGTATTCCTCGTCGACGTTGTCCATGACGGCATCTTCCCAAAGGCCGGCAAGAGAGGTGTAGAGGTCCCAGTTGATGTTCGTTCTGGGACTCCTCTTCTTGAACTTCGCGGCCTTCTCTCCTCGACGCGAAAAGCGGAACTTTGCGCGAAGGAGGCGGTGGTCCGATCCCGTGTAGAACTTCGGGACAACGGAGACGTCGGTCAGGCAATACTTGCGGTTGAAGATGATGTGGTCGATCTCGTTGTGGAACTGGCCACCGGGAGATTCCCACGTCTATCGTAGGAAGGGAGGCTTCTGGACCACTCTCTTTCGGGATATGCCGCATCCCAAAAGATTAATTAATGCCTTCCTTTATTCTTATAACATTGATGTTGAGTGCTTCGTGCCCAATTTCGACTCAACGGCTTCACAGGATACTACACCACTGGTAAAAGGCTTACCAATGTTCAACCACGGTCAGATGAGGAATAAGGACCATTTAGCTTGAGAAATCGTTTTGAAGCACATGAAGCAAATTTAAAGCGAGCCAGCCTAACTTCCAAGACCGTAGGAATAGAACGCATGCTCGGCCTGGGAATGGTTTAAGGACATTACTCCGACGCGATGTCGCAAGGGTAAACTGCGATTGTGTCGTGGTAGTAATGGGTCCCGGAACGATCAGGCGACGCCCATGCAGCCGTGGAGCAGGAAATCTTGCGAGGGAAATTGAATGTAAGATAGGAAATGAAGCCAAAAGTGGAGAAACTCAAACTCAGGTCCCACTTCATAAACATTTCCTCTTACTCTGAAAGTGAGGGACGTGGGACAATGCAATATCGACAAGAAGCAACCTGGATTTCGAAAGTAGATCAAAAACAAAAACAAAGTATTCAGTCACGAATGTGTTAAAGGGAACGAGCAACATCATAATATTTGTTGTCTGCTCAATAAAGCACACCATTAAAAAGGAAACCGCTCTTAAAACACAAAAATAGGAATTTCCCGTAATATCGACCAGGTTCGACTGTCCGTAAGTCTTGGCATGATGATTGAACTTGTTGTTGCTGTTTTGATTGTAGCCAAAGCCAAGATGATTATCCTTTATTCGGCTAACGTTTCGGCTATTAGCCTTCGTCAGAGCCTGGAAAAATCTTCAGCACGCAAGACGTTAGAGGCCTTTTGGATTACTGCGAAAAGTCCAAAACTGAATCGAAAGGATGAGTGCCTTGCCATCACTGATGAGCTCTCAGCCTTCCTTGACCTCTGTAGACTTTGATCGCAACGTCTTCAAGTCAGGTGGGCCTCTCGCCGGTCTATCAGACTACCCACTGCACATTGCGCGAAGAGGTGGCCTGCCATCAGGTCCTTTCCATCTCATTAGGTGAGCATTTCCTCCGTCTACGTGTTCCACTATACTTGGTACTGAGTGGCCGCCTTTTGTCTTGTATTGTAGCCTGAAAAGGCAGTTGGGACCTGTTGGATCACTTTGGTCTTTGATTTTTCCAGGCTCTGACGAAGGCGAATAGCCGAAACGTTAGCCGAATAAAGGATTACCGTCTTGGCTTTGGCTACAATCAAAACAGCAACAACAAGAGGAATAAGCTGTCACAACGATGTTTTGTTGCGATCAAAATTTCTAGCGCTAGGCGGGACTCGAACCCCCACCTCCCTCTGACCGGGCGGGAATGCTCTACGCCTTTACACCACCGGCGCCGCTTGATCGAACGCAACATCCACACCTCGTGGATCAGCAGTCACCCGTATCCGGGATGACCTGGCCGCTGATATCAGCATGGAACCAGTTAAGCTGATGGTCCTGATAAAAACGATTCAAATCAGCGGCCAGGTCATCCCGGATACGGGTGACTGCTGATCGGTCCCACAAGGTGTGGATGTTGCGTTCGATCAATCGGCGCCGGTGGTGTAAAGGCGTAGAGCATTCCCGCCCGGTCAGAGGGAGGTGCGGGTTCGAGTCCCGCCTGGCGCTAGAAGTTTTGATCGCAACAAAACATCGTTGTGACAGCTTACTACCTCGATACCAGCCACTTGAGGCTTAAGGAAACTGATTTGAACAAGAGGAATTTCCCTGAATTCTCTTGTCCTGGGCAAGAAATCGAACTCTAGAGAAGTTTGGGCATTGAAGTATTCTACGCTTCCAGACAGACCTATTCAATAGATTTTTCGTGGTTGAACCGAAGAAAGAAGTAATAATGGCCTTCTAGGGAAGACGAACGTGGGAAATTCCCCTTTCGCGCGGGATGTTCGGAAGCGTTTAGCGCAGTGAGGGTAACCGCCGGTTTTCCTCGGCAATTCGAATTGATTCACGAATCGAGCTTCTGGGGCGATGAATTGGTGTCGAACCACTTTGTGGACAAAAAATCTGATACTTGAACATCGGTTGAGTGTTACAATTCATAAATGTTTCGGCGATACCGAACCGAAGTGGGACCCGCGCCTGTCAAGGTCTGCTCCACGTATTGAAACATAAGCTGAAAATACCGTTTTAGGTGTTTGTTATGCTTTATTCCTTTTGAATTTCCTTCCGACTACGACTAAAATAAGCCTATCATTGTGTCATTGAATTTTTTTTGCCGCAGGTAGGCGCCTATTCAACAAACTACTTGGACGACACTGAAATGATATTTCCTGGAAATTCATTCTCAATTGGAGGCGACGAATCACTCAAGGAACACATCACTCTGCCAAGTATGTAAGAACTTTCTATAACTAGAGTTTTTCAGCAACGACTCAATATATCTAGTTACAGTACTCCTCATGGCAACGGAAAAAATAAATTTCGGGTTATTTTTCATGACTTATTCTCGCATCGATCTCATCTGCGTTTTCAGACATCCTGCGGAAATTCAATCCATCATTAGTTGGTATGTCACGCGGCACTGGATCTGAGAATACGGGGTTCAACGTTGCCGTCAGTGGAATGACTAGTTTGGATATTCCGCGACAAGCGCAGGATCTCGTAGATCGGATGAAAAAGAAAGGGGTACGCGTCAATAAATCTATTGAAAACGAAATTTGAAAGACGAGCTGGAAGAATTTAAACATTTAATCAAGCCATTTTTCTAAAGGAAATATAAAACCTTCATATAACGTTCATTGTAAAGTAATCGCTGGTGCGGTCTGTGAAAGCTTTAAACAAAAGGAGACCATGTCGCCAAAGTGGACTGCATTCGAGGATGGGAGCGCGCGCTATCCAACTACAGCCAAGAAGAGCACCGATTGAGCCCATGCCAGCCATTGGACGCTACACAATTCGATGAGGCTTAATTGGCTTCCTTCCAACCTCTGAATGCTGCCCACATCGGAGCTTAGAGCCAAAAATGTAAAAAAATGCTTTAATTCAATGTACAGCGATGAGCTTTACCCCAAGGGAATAAGGGTGGCCTTCTAAATACAATCAACAGTCAAATACATTTGGAAAATCACTAGACCTTTTAGAGGTGGATACTATACTTGTGCTTTTTAAAATTTTTTCGAATTTCCGAATAATCGAATAACCCCATTTTTCGAAAATTCGAATGAGCGAATAATCGAATAACACCATTTTTTTAGTTATTCGAATTTCAGAATAATCGAATAACCCCATTTTTCGTTTATTCGAATGAGCGAATAATCGAATAACACCATTTTTTTAGTTATTCGAATTTCAGAATAATCGAATAACCCCATTTTTCGTTTATTCGAATTTCCGAATAATCGAATAACCCATTTTTTGTTTATTCGAATTTCCGAATAATCGAATAACCCCATTTTTTGGTTATTCGAATTTCCGAATAATCGAATAACCCCATTTTTTGGTTATTCGAATTTTCGAATAATCGAATATTCGAAAAAATCGAATAATCGAATAAACTTTATTAAAACTTAATACACCCGGTGCAAAAAAGGTTCACCCCTGGTTTGTCCATTGGTACCCGAAGAACCCGCTGCCGAGGTTCAGTAATGTTACCATCGTATTCCTCACTATGGAAAACTTCTATAGGAGAATTCTAAGCAGTTTATCTTATCAGTGCAGGATACCACGAACTTTTATTGAAAATTTAAGAAATGGAGACCGGTGCAAAATATAAGTTCGCTTCATAGAAAATCTGATTAATCACAAAAGTACCTACAAACAAGGTAAGATTAGTACTTCGTCACATCACCTTTGTTGCAACCATATCGAAAATTCTATTTTGCATGCTACTGATTAGGTTATCAATAACAGTTCGCTCAAAATTGGCCCATGCATGAAGTATGGCGTTCTTCAGAAACCGATGTCTCAGCGGTTCCATTCTTGTACACTGTGTACAAGAATGTCCCACAAGCTCTCTAGTTTTCGGGTTGAGATCTGAAGAACAGCTAGGCCACTTCAAATGTTGAGTTCTGTTGGAGTTGAGCCAACCTGTAGTTGACTGCGATACGTGTATGGATGCATTATCTTGTTGGAAAATAAGGTTGTGCCTACGAAATCTTCTGAAATATGGCAGAAGGTCATCTCCGAGCAATTTCTGGTAGTCTTCACTGTTCATCCAACACGAGACGAACGAGACATGTCCGTATCCAGAAAGCGCAGACCAAACCATGAGACTTCCACCGACAAAGTAGCACCTGTAGAATACTCGCTTCTCTCTCTCCTCAAATCTCTCGAATAGTGTCTGTACCCGTCGGGCCCATCAAGATTCCACTTCTTTTACACTACTGGAGAGATCTGAGAGAAGAGGTCGAGTATCCCCTAAGCGCAACTTTGACGGTGAAAGTCTCATGGCTGGGCTGCGTTTTCTGGATGCGGACTTGTCTCGTTCGTTACGGAAGTTCGTCTCGTGTAGGATGAACAGTGAAGACTACCAGCAATTGCTCCGAGATCACCTTTGCCATATTTCAGAAGATTTCATAGGCACAACCTCATTTTCCAACAAGATAATGCATCCACACACGTATCACAGTCAACTGCAGGTTTATTTTATTTATTTATTTATTCAATACGCTCGTGATAAGCGCAAGCGCCAGAAAAAAGTATTACAACAACATAACAACATGAAGACACACCTAGAGTGGGTCAAACCAGTGTCCTATGAGAAGAAAGGGCCACCTTCAGCTTACTCCTAGGCCGACTGATAGGAGGCTTCTTAGGCTCCCCTTTTGTTTGAGGCGCACGCAGATCAAAGAATTTGGAGCCTACAAAGCGCGAAAAGTGGATTAACTTATAATCCCGACAAATATCGAAGAATTTCCTGCGAGAAGCCAATGTGTGAGGACCCAGGAATTTGTTCCTTATCGATGCATTAGGTTCCATAGAGTAAAGGAACCCGCCAATGCGAATAAGAACCTTGTAGTTAGTTATTCTGTACCTTTTCCACAAGGTTTATAAGAGGTTGGATCAACTCCAATACAATTCAACTTTTGCAGTGGTCTAGTTTTCCTCCAGATCTCACCGCTGATAGAGAACTTGTGGGGCATTCTTATACACAAAGTGTACAAAAATGGAACCACTTACACTTCGGTTTCAGATCTGAAGAACACCATACTTCATGCATGAGCCAATGTTGAGCGAACTGTTATTGATAACCTAACCAGTAGTATGCAAAACAGAATTTTTGATATGGTTGCAACAAAGGTGATGTGACGAAGTACTAATCTTACCTTGTCTGTAGGTACTTTTGTGATTAATCAGGTTTTCTATAAAGCGAACTTATATTTTGCACCGGTCTCCATTCGTTAAATTTTCAATAAAAGTTCGTGGTATCCTGCACTGATGAGATAACCTGCCTAAAATTCTTCTATAGAGGCTTTCGATAGTGAGGAATACGACGGTAACCGCTGAGCCTAGGCAGCGGATCCTTCGGGTACTAATGGACAAATCGGGGGTGAACCTATAATTTTGCACCGGGCTGTAATAATAAGGACGATGCGATTTTTGTGTTAGCCAATTTCGTTTGATACCGTTTACTCACTCCAAAAGCGCATTGTGTAGGCTCAAGTAAATGTAGTAAAGTAAGTTCAACGACAACAATCACCAGAGACAAAATAAAAGATTTGAATTCTTAAAAAAAGCAAATAATAAAGATATTTAATACCTTCTCAGAACCGTTGACAATACCCGTTAAATGGCAAGACATGAGAACTTTTTTTCCTGCAAACAAAATCCTACAAAAAAAATTCCTACAGAAATACGGTGCAAAACATCTACGCACAAGTGCAAACCTTGGCGAAAAAAAAAAACCGTTCACTCCATTTGTTCATTTCATTATCTCACAGGAATCGTCAGCCAATCAAATTTTAGAGTTATACGGCATTTTCAGTTGAAATTCAACGTTTTTGAAATAAATTTCTTCTGGAATCTTCCCCGTGTAACAACGTTGAATTTGATTTGAAAAACTTTGAATTTCAACTGAAATTGTATATAGTCGTGTCATATATGCAAACTGTGAGTTTCATTCCCGAAGTAATCGAGGTCGCTGAACACGAATCTTAAGTTAGTTTTTGCAATAACGGTTGCCATCAAGAGATATTAATCAAATTATCGATTTTTCGTAAATATCACTCAACAAGATCGAAACTTCAGGCCTGAGGTAATCGAGGTCACTGAACACGAATCTGAATTCATTTTTTAATTTTCCGTCGAAATTTGTGTTTGTTGTGCAAATTCCGTAGAGTATTCAAGTGTATGACATCGATGACAATCGTGGTCGCAGAGAACGCAAATGTGAAGTTAGATTTTGAAAATATCGACGAAGACCGGTCATACAATTGATTCGCCTCAACGAATTCCCCATAGAAAATCAATAGCTCGAACCGATAATTTCAAAAACGAACTTCAAATTTGTGTTCAGCGAGATCGACTACCCCAACGGCTGAAGCTTCGGACCGCAGTCGATCGCCATCAGCTGCGGTCAGTATCGCCAATACGCCAATTCCCCACGCCAGTTGTGATGGACTGATGGAAACACGCACGCACACACACACTACCCTTCTATGTATAGTAGGATACTGAATGCGTTTTCGTTACGGTGAGCTCCTCGACAGTGTGCTGCCGAAAACAATCGTCACCGGAATGGGCGTCGCTTACAAAAATCATCATTATGCCACATTCGAAACAACCACGTATTCGAAATTCGAATATTATTCGAATTTTCGCACCTCGAATAATCGAATTTGAATAATTATTCGAATTTTCAAACCTCGAGTAATCGAATTCGAATAATTATTCGAATTTTCAAACCTCGAATAATCGAATTCGAATAGTTATTCGAATTTGCAAACCTCGAGTAATCGAATTCGAATAATTATTCGAATTTGCTAAACTCGAATAATCGAATTCGAATAATTATTCGAATTTACGAAACTCGAATAATCAAATAATCGAAAATCGAATTCCAATAAATTATTCGAATAATTATTCGAATTCGATTATTCGAGCACAAGTATAGTGGATACGTTTTCTTGAACACTACCAAGACTTAGTTGCCTCTGTATCATTCTTCTTGTCCTTCTTTCTATCCTTCATTCCCTTCTTCTTCCTCATTAATTTTACTTCGAAGTAAGTCACTTTTTGAGAGTACACTCCCTCCTAGGTCGTCCTTCTTAAAACCACATTTCAAACGTTCTTTCACCGCTTAGGCCATAAACATTGCTCGATTTCGTGTTAGAAATTTTGTGATAATTGGGATCCCATTCTACTAGCCCTTGCTCGTTTAGGTGAGCCTCTCCGATGATTGGAAACTGGTCACGATATTCATTGGAACGAATGACATTGGAAAACTGAGATGCTTGCCGAAGATGGTAGGGATTACGTTTTCAAGCTCATATATTTTCCCTTCAGTGGGTCTAAAGGCTCACTGCATGGTAAGGTTTTGACGCACCATCGCTCTCACTTCGCAGCTGGCGCAGTCTGTAGGAAGTGTCAGCACACCGATTCGATGTCAGTTTCTGTGATGGTGAGCTGAAAGGAGAAAAAACTGACATCTTCATCGGTCAGCCGCTACCGGTCGCTGTACGCCAAATAGGTAGTTGGAGTGACTACACGTTTTCTCCATGGGGTAAGATGTGTGGAGCGCCAGGCGGGACTCGAACCCGCACCTCCTGCTGGGTGGGCAGAAATGATCTACGCCATTACACTATCGGTGCTGTTTGATCGAACGCAACATCCCCATCTCGTAGGACTCGTCTGCACTCACCCTTATATCGGGATGAGCTAGCCGCTGATATGGGCACGGAACCAATCATGCTGATAGAAATGGAGGCTCTTGAGAAGAATGACTTTGTTCGACTAATAGAGTAAATGCTTACTTCAAACATTGAAGTGAAGATATGGGGGTTTTACCGTTGGTTTTCCTGCACCGCTGATAAGTGCGTAACCCTACGCATGCAGAGTTTTTGCTAACAGCCAAATAAGAATCCCGCCAGTTTAGTCGAGCGCATGGCACGACCTCTTCTTTTAACGCTCTAAATGACTTTTTCCTAAGCTTTAAAACCAATTTTTTTAACGCACACCCGCCCCCTGCTGGGGGGGCGTGCGATCTTCCTCTCATCCTCTTTGCTCACCCACCCCCAACTCCTAAGCTTCACCGAGGGTCTAACGGCTGCCTTAAGAAACCTTTGACACGCAAAGCAAATGTTTCCGGTCCACAGAACAGCGGTGTACCTCATGACGCCACGCCCCCAGCGGGGGCGGGTGTAACTCCTGTCGCGCTGCGGTGAATTTGAACATTTTTAAAGAAAGTCATACAAAATTTTCTTTGAACAAAAAGTATTCCAACCGTGATGTTCCTATTTAAATGTGGGAGAAACTTGTTCTGATTTGGAAGATGTTAAATTTAATTTCAAAACGTCAGGTACTTGGAGGAACGTCCAATCTGATTTGAAAAAATTGATATGAAAAATTCCCAATTTGTCGTGAAAATTATAGAATGCTATTATTTTAAATATCGGAGGTTTTGCATCTAAGATTGGGCTCAAAGCAGTGTAGGAGTGTTGTTCTATATCCTTTGAAGGAACTTATTTGTAGTGAGGCTGCACCTAATCTTTTGTACATTAACAGAGGTGCACTGTTGAGAAGTTGAGAAAGGTGGTACAATATTGTTGCTGTCAGATAGTAACTAGAAAAGAAAATTTGTAGGTTTCTGATGTAAATGAATTTGAGCGTAGATTGTACGATTGTTTTTATCCGTTATTTTTGTTTGTTTGATGTTTTTTGGCGCTTTAGGGCAACTTTGGTTAATTAATTACTTCGCTGAATTTAGATGGAACCAACGAGCCGTGTGGAGTACAAGAAGAAGATCGAAGACGGCATATCGCTGTTGCAGAAGCACTTGAACCGCACAATTATTTCGATTGTCTCGATTTGGAATTCTGAACTTGTCTATGATGCACAGTCGCTTATAGATACAGGGTAGGTCCCTTGTCAGGCTTACAGCTACAAGTATGGTTTTTTAAACTCATATAAAGAAACACGCATATTCATTCAAACGCTGCTAGATCAATCCTTCTCCTTAGAGGTCAACCACGTTGTTTACTCGCTGCAAAGATCACCTCTGGCCCCATAAACCATGACCTATACTATCTCCCACCACAAATGCCCTAGTTAGGGGTGTATATAAATACGGGTTTCGTCGCCTAGGACGTACTACAGCTCCCTGTCCTACTGATGATCCTCGGTGAGATACTTGTAGTACCACTATACTACTATGATATATTGCAGTAACGAATCCGGTATAGGGCCAAGAGGTGAAACAGGATATCATCTGCACACTCTTTGAATAAAACAGACAGCAAGCTTACTTATTACAAGGTCATATTTTGCTGCTCCAAGTACTTGATTGATATGAGTAACGATGAGACTTTAAGGAAGCGGATGCAGTGTGGTGACGACTACATATCGAAACGCGACGCCCTTACTTTGGAGTATAGAAAGGTAGGTTATCAATACGAATTCTATGGCAGCAACAGACATATTTTGTGCATCGGTCTGATTCAAATATTTATTTTAAGAATTATTTTTTTTTACAAATAGAGTGGAGCAGGTGTTACATGAATCTAGCCCTCCATGGAGCACCGTACAGAAGACTATTGGACTATTCGCATCGAGTTTCTAACTCCTAGACCTGAAGATGACCGGCTTTTTAAAAGGTTGGCAGAAGAACCCTTCCAATGTGGCGTGCTATTGTAGAACCCGTAGTGTATTTTCAAGGGATTCACGTCGAGCTTCTTTCTTTTTTCTCTCAGCTAAGAAGGAATATAACGTTTAACGTGGATCTTGGAATAAAGCTCTTATTTGCGCAATTACGAAAATTGCAAAGAAAAGGGATAAAGGGCTGATCAGACCATTCAACGGATGCGCCACGCATTCTACCTCCACAGGATGTCGCGGCAGCAGTTTCAATGCCCTGGTAACGCAGTCGGGAGAGGCGCTGGCTTTTGCGATCGGAAGTCCCGTATGCAGAGGCAAACCCTGCTCATGAGGTCCTTTCTCGCGGAGCACCCGAGGGTCGCCAAGAAGGATCAAAACCAATGGGGAAGAGGCCTTGTGTTTCCTAGCCCTGATGCCTCGTCTTAAAGCGTGCTGGTTCGTATTGACAAGTACTGGCCTTACTATGGTGAACACTCCGGAATCGCCGCTCTAGCTTCTCTTCATACTTAAAAAAGGAGACTGCCAACCGGAGGTCAAAGGGCCGAACATGTGTAACTCGGAGGCAGCCAACGACTCGATAAAAGCAACTTGATTACGACCAATTCCTAAAGTATTCTCCGGAACTTACCCTTCTTCTCTTTTCCCGTGGCACTAATGAATCGGACGAGCGTCAGGATGTTCGAAATATGGCCACGCCCCTCGCCGGGGGCATGCGATCTTCCTCTCATTCCCCTTGCTCACCCACCCCCAACCCCCTAGACTTCACCGAGACTCTAATAGCTGCCTTAGGAAACCTTTGAGGCCCAAAACAAAATTTTCCGGTCCGCAGTACAGCGGATGTACCTATTTACGCCACGCCCCAGCAGGAGGCGGGTGCACATCTTGACGCGCTGCCTAGTGAATCAGATTTATCTCGAATACGCGGTAAACTGACAGAACTAGTAATGGATATTTGGAAAAATGCATCCAGAGGTGGTCTCGAGTTGAACAGGATTGAGCTTCCGAGGTCGCGAGGGTGAGCGTAGTGCCCACTAAACCCTACCGCCCTGTCTCGGTGTTGCTTCGGTATTGTACGCGTATTGGGCTGCCGAATCGGGAACTCACGACGGTCATCCGAAATGGAAGAGTCAGCAGACTTCGTCACGGAGCGCAGGATGATCTTGATGGGCGTACTGACGTCGGCGATTTTTTCGTGCTACCAGGCCGATCGATAAGAAACAGCGCACCCATTCCGACCACAGGATGGTGAAGCGATCGCGCTCCAGGAATTCAGATTACCTAGTTCGCGTCCCACCCATGCCTATCAAGCCTTTCTTTCCTTTGATCTCTACGAGTTCGTCTGGAGAAGATAACACACTGGCCTGTCTATCGATTGACCACTGCCAAGAACGCGTTCAGATTGCCTCTTCGATATCCCGTAGAAGCAGAATCTGTGGCGCTTCTTACAAAGGTACTTTATATTCTCTTTCATCTGGCACAGACAGTGACTTGCGGCGGCCAGCCGATGACCGAGTAAGTGTTATCCTACCAAGACAAGCCTGATACAAAGTCGGTCACCCGGAGGGGTGGAAGGCTGCATGGACGGCTTAAGCGGGAAGCCAGAAACGAGAACCTCTATTTGTGGTGCACTGGACAGGCGATGCCTCCGACTGCGCACCCACAGTGCTCCAACGAAAACTGTTCCAATTAAAATAAAATATAAAATAGATTACTAATTTTTGAAATTTTCCTATAAGCATCCTATTTTACAACGTTACCATGACTCTGCGGTGAGCTGTTTAACCCTAGCGCTATTCATATGACCGTAACATATTATTCAGGTTGTGTATGAGATTCAAAATGAGAAGAAATTCGAACGCTCCGACTTTACCGTTGTTGTACAAGGCTTTATGGACGACATCCACGACGCTTTCCGGAATGTGAGTACTCCTTGCTTAACTCTATTTGACCCTCATCATCACCAACATCAAGGTTAGCTTATAGCAAGATGGTAAATACGACAAATCGTTCTACGGCTCGGACGTGTTCCACCTCAGCAAGTACGGTAATGCCGTGATGGGTAAATTCCTATGGAACAATCTTCTAGAGCCAGTTGGGAATAAAACGACTAAGGCCGACCTAGGAAATGATTCTGAGCCGCTGAAGTGTCCCACGAAGGTGAGTGCGACATTCGGGTCCAAGGCTGTTACTAAGTCTACCTCACATTTTAGGCGTCACCATACATACAAACAGCTGGGAACCGTCCCTTGTAGGGCAATTCTCGTCTAGATTGTTGTTTGTTGCGATGAGCTGATGATTACTCTTGTAGATAAGATTGTAATTAACTAGTTATGTGCCTACGTGTTAAATGATTCTCGCTGTACGTAAGACTTCTAATTTTAATAAAGTCTGTTTTGGTGTCTGTCTGTTTAATAATTCTGCAAAAAGGAATTCGTTCTACAGCATAGTCTCTAAGAATTGAATCAAAATTAGGCTGCCTTCTTCTTCTCCTTCAGCGCTTGTCTGCTTAGTGGCGAGGTCGTCTCTTCTTGTATGGTGACGCAACTTCACGAGATTAAATGCTTGATCGGGGTGGATACCAGCTCCTTCAGGTACTCATACAACGCATCAAGTAAATTAGTTGCTCAGGTCGTCGAGAGATTTCGCTGCCACGCGGTAGTAACAAAGACTGACCAGTATGTACAAATCCAATCACTTTATTTGTGCCTAAAACTTGGGTAATTAAGCCAAGAATGATGCACAATGCAAAACCTTGACATGGAGTGAATTGCAATACAAACATTTCTAAAACTACTGAAGACGCAAAGGAACTTGAACGTTGCGGCGCAGAGTGATCACCTACCAACATCTAGTCTACATCTAATCAACTAAAATCCCTAATGGTCTTAGAGCCCAAGACCTACAGGCAAATGAAGGTGCCTGGGGCGGGGGACAAGAGAGCAGGTGGCAGGACTGGAAATGCGACGCACGGCGAGAGCCCATTGTGAGGAGGCAAGGTGGAGGCCAGGCGGATGAACGACGGCCAGATGATTGAGCGGCGGCCAAACGGCGGCAAGGCGGTTGAACTTAAGCCTTGGTATATGTCGCGTAGGTGAGCAGCATTGGTAGGTGGAAACGCCTAAACCAATAAGGCCGCATGAAATAGGCATGCCATTCAGAGAGGGCATGTACAATTGGTACCCTGATGGGCTGGCATGTGTTCGGCCTGTGCTTTGTATGGTTACTATTTGCTGGTGCGCTCCACCTACCAATGCTGCTCATCTACGCGACATGTACCTAAGCCTTTGCTGAGGCATTTCTGGATATTGTTACCCTTGTTAGCTGAGGCTGATGTTTTGTTATTTTGCGATAGCAGCTCGCATACCTCGGGGCAAGTCTAAATGTTTAACTTTTCATGATCGCGCTGGATCTGCGATATCAGGCCAAAAGCTGCTTCGATCGCCCTCTGGGCTAAGGGAGGCAAACTTCACATAACTTGTTAGCAACTGGAGCGACACCGAATCTCTCCAGTATTTTATTGTTGCGAATAGAATGCAGATGCATCACACCAGTCGTTCAGCGCAGCATTTGGCAAGCCCTTAGCATCGTACAGTGCTACGGATAGGTCGACGGTTCTATTGACCGCTCCGGTGTGTCTTGTTTTTGTTGGCAGGCATTACGTTATCTGCAAATAGTAACGTCCAGGGAGTGGGCTTTTAAAGACCTCTCAAAATGGCATCCATTCAGATAATGAAAAAAGCTGGGAAAGCTCAAATTCTTGGTGAACACTAGCGGAAATTAAAAAGTCCGTCGATGTGCCGAACGACGCTCGTACTTTACTCTTTGGGCCAGAGTAAAGTACGCGCACCCACTCAGTAAGCTTTTGAGGACCGCTGTTCTGTCGCAGGTTGTACATGGTGATCTCAGGCGATACACGATCAAATGCTTTCTCTGAGTCGAGAAAAGACATGTTCAGCGGCTCTGATTTTCGTGGTGTCTCCCTAACAGCAGCAGCATGTATGGCATCAATGGTGTCAGAGCCAGTTACGATGTTAAGAACGGCAGACCTGGGGACTGCACCCAGGTTGATGGAAAGCTAGACAATGTCACGAATACGAGCGTCCACATTTCGCTTGAAGAATATTAAGCTGCGCGAGAGCAACCGAGTTGAACCGTAGCTTTTGCGGTCAGGAGGAAGGACTGCCCTTCTTGTTGCAAATCGGGATAGTAGTGCTTTGGAGCCAGCTACCAGTTACACTCTTCTCCCCAACATCCTGGTTGAAGAACTTCGTTGGCCGCTCATCAGGATGCCACCACATCGACTTCCATAGGTAGGCCACTAACGCATGGGGATCCGTTGCTTTACCTGACTTTATATTTCTTAAAGCCGCTTCCGTCTCTTCTACAGTGATTTTCTGTACAGGACCGTGCGTAAGAAGGACGCAAGGGATAGGGGGGTGGGCGGAATCTACTGTCGAAATTTTCTCGAAGTAGTCATGATGTCGCTCCGTAGCCCTTTTGCGGTTTGCCAGTAAATGCTATTTTCATAATTAATGCCAGTGAACTTCTCTATGGCGATTTTGTATTTGGGAAGCCGACAAAAATGTTGTTCGCCATCGCGCGTCCTGAATCTCTCGTAAACGTCATCGTAAGGAGCATGTTTTGCAACGGCAACGGCTTTCTTAACCGTCTTTTTCGCTTTGCTTTTTGATGTATACTACAACACTCGGCTGCCTTGTCACAGAGAAAGGGTTGCTATAATCCTTTTCTTTCTCAATTTTTTCCTTGACGTCGTCGGTTTACAGTCATGCCTACTTTTCGATCTTACGTCGTTCTGGCTTCGTCATGCCTAGCTCGGAACGTGCAGCTTGCAATATCATATTGCTTGTACGTCGTCTGTTTCTCTTTAAAAAAGGTGGCCGTCATCCGAATACAAGAAACAACTGATGTTTCGTTTTTCCGACTGCCACCATTTGATCCTTGCTGGACCACATGCTCGACAGGCCTCACCAGGGAATGCCATCAGCTAGCTTAGCTTCCCATGGAACTTCGAGATGAGACCTATATCACGTGAAAGAGCTCGAGACGCTGATCACAGATGTGTAGACCAAATTTGCTAAATAGATCTCCTAAGCGAGTTATGGCCGGCGGAAGCCGCCGTGTCTTCCATGTGTTAGGCGCGCTCAATGGGCGCAGTATTGCGCGGTAATCAGCGGTTCGGCTATTAGCGCCGTCAGCAGCGGCGGCGGCACAGTGGTAAGGTGCTCGCTTCACAGGATTGAGGTCATTGGTTCGGTCCCGTCGCTGGCGGCTTTTTTGCATTTTGTAACTTATCTTCGACGTGACGTGAAGCAAGTCAAAAATTCAAAGCAAAGCAAAAATAAAAAGTAAAAATGAAATCAAAAATCAACAAAACTTAATGAACATAATAAATAAAAAGTGACCCTGCCTGGACCACCCTTGTTAACGGTATGGGTGGTCGCCGACCGAGTCGTGAAAAACGGATGTCAGATTCGTGATCAGCACCCCAAATAACGCCCCTCGACGAAGTTTCAGCGCAATTTTTTCTCGACCGATGTCGTGTCGGTGGAGTCGGAACTTTTAACTAGTGCCTTTATTTTTTATTTATTATGTTCATTAAGTTGATTTTTGATTTCATTTTTACTTTTTATTTTTGCTTTGCTTTGAATTTTTGACTTGCTTCACGTCATGAATAAAACAATTCACCTGAAACACGTTTCCGTCTTCAAATAGACGTAAATGCAAGTCGCCATCAGCCGTTCGCTCAAAAATGTGCTAAAAACGGAATTATAGGTCCTCGTCGAAGATAAGTTACAAAATGCAAAAAATACGTCAGCGACGGGAACCGAACCAATGACCTCGATCCTGTGAAGCGAGCACCCTACCACTGCGCCGCCGCCGCTGCTGACGGCGCTAATAGCCGAACCGCTGATTACCGCGCAATACTGCGCCCATTGAGCGCGCCTAACACATGGAAGACACGGCGGCTTCCGCCGGACATAACTCGCTTAGGAGATCTATTTAGCAAATTTGGTCTACATATCTGTGATCAGCGTCTCGAGCTCTTTCACATGATATAGGTCTCATCCCGAAGTTCCATGGGAAGCTGACGGCATTCCCTGGAGGAGCGGGGCCTGGTCAGCCTCGGAGGAGCGAACTTAAGAGAGCATATCAGCGGACGAGGCTGCGTAGAGACGATTTTATATCTTACAACCTTCACATTTGTAACCGGCTTTCGATCACGACGCTTGACAAGGAGGAAATCAATCTGTGTTTTAATGTTACCGCCATAGAAAGACACGAGATAAGATTCACGCTTTCGATCTCGACAATGACATAACGTCACCAACCACGTGATGTGACATGGGGTGTCCATAGGCCGGCCTGTAGTCTGCACTAGAAACTCCGGGTTCGGCTTCTTGAGAAGCACGCAGTTTTGGCAATCAGTGCTAAAGACTGGTGCGACTCATTTTTAACAGCTTGATAGGAATCACAAATTTTACCATCCAAATAGTTTTGAAGTGTGCGAAATAAATAGTAGCCTGATGGTGCTAAGTCTGGGCTATAGAGTGGATGTGGCATCAGTTTCCAAATGAGCTCTATTAATTTTTTAAGGATTATCAAGGAGGTGTCTGGTCTGGCCTTATCATGACGGAACATCAGACCTTGTCATTGGCCAGCTCATGGCTCTTTTTTCCTTCGATCAATTGAAATAGTTGACGAGTAGACATTAAAATCAATAATTTGGTTTCTTGGAGACAGCTCAAAGTAGGCTATACTCTCGCATATTTCAATGTGTTTCATGAGATGGACTTTCTTTAATTAGGAACCCCAACGTACAACTTGTTGAGAACAAAGCTGTTGTGAGGGCTAGTAAACGGATAAATTCGATAAGTCATGTCGCTTTGTAATTCCTTGGAGTTATCATACACCGGTTACTTTCGAATGACGCCTTTATTTTGTCGTCTTCAGTAGTAATTGTACGGCCAGTGTACACTAAATTTTCGGAACGAAAGTGAACAAACCAAAGCTAACACTGGCGTTCAGTAAGGCAGTCCTCACCATAAAATTCACGTAATTTCTTCTAAGCTTGAACGGCATTTTTGCCCTTTCGGAAATGAAGCAATAAAATATGCCGATATTGCTGTCTTTGATTGTCCATTTTCAACTAAAATTTTCGCCAAACTGTTTTTTCTACTAATGATGCTGGATAGTATAAAATCTAACATTTAAAATAGTATAATGTAATGTAAGCCACGCAATCATTACTACATAAACGTACGTACAAGTTCATCTATGAGAAAAAAAGAAAATTAAATGTCGCTGATGCTGATCACACACAATGCAGCAACGGGTTGGAACAAACTCACTATTCAGCCATGTGTCTCTGCCGTTATTATGCACAGGCGCATGGCTGAATATTGAGTCGTTCGAGTCCTCATCGAGCCAATCAACGCTTCCATATCGGTGATTGGTGTCGGTGAATGTTTCCGTTATATGCAGTGTCTGTTTTTTTTTAAACTACAAGGATAGCTCTATAAGGTCGCAAGCAACATTGGATAGCTCTATGAGGAAGGGATCCTTGGTTCGAGTCCTCATCGAGCCAATCAACGCTTCCATATCGGTGAATTGGTGTCGGTGAATTGATTCCAGGCTTGTCTGCGAAGGACAACATAGGGACTAGACCATCGGCTGGCCTTCGCACATCGTGTACGCCAAATACTTGTACAAATTTTACTGCGCAGTATCCCGTAGAAGTGATTGGAATGTTGTCCGGAAAGTTCTTAGGGTTTTGTGCTCCTATTTTTCATTCGTCTATTATTAGGTGAAAATTCAACTTGCATTGCGCATTAATGCTACTTTCTGTACAGAAGTTTTCGCTCTATCTGACTAAATCATTTATGTCTCAACGCTGTTTTATATTTCTGTTCTTTAAGGGCTTATTGAAGTATGTCGAAGGAGCGATTCCGAACGATGATATTTTATTTCAACTGCAAATTGGCAGCCGATACAGGTCGACAAATGAATCAAGTGTGGGTGCCTAATAGAGTTGGAGAAAGCACTGTGCGCCAGTGGTTCAGTAAATTTCGGACCGGAGATTTCAGCCTCGAAGGCGACCCTCATAGCGGTCGATCTAGAGCAATCTTGAACGAAGATTTGGAAGAATTAGCGGAAGTAGAACCATCCCAAACAGTTTGCGGGGTCGTGGAAGTGCTAGACGTCAGCAAAAGTGCTGTTCCGGATGCTTTAAAGGTGAAAAACCTCGAAAATGGGTTCCCCTCGAGTTGAGTGAACGGTAAAAATTATCACGTCTCGAGATTTGTTCTTCTCTACATTTACGCAACAAAACTGACCAGTTTTTGAATCGAATCATCACCTGTGATGAAAAGTGGATTCTGTATGATAATAGGAATCGTTCCGGAAAGTGGTAGGACGCCGACGAACCCCTAGGCATTTCCAAAGGCGAACCTCCACCAAAAAAGGTAATTGTCACTGTGTAGTGGTAGGCGGCTGGTATGATCCATTACAACACAGCAGAGTCCTACTGTAAGGAAATCGACGAAGAGCGCTGAAAATTGCCACAACTTCAGCCGGCATTGGTCAACAGAAGAGGCCTGATTCTTTGCACGATAACGGCTGTCCACACGTTTTACAAATCACTATTCGAAAATTGAACGAACTAAGAGTTGAAGTTCTGCCTCACCCGTCATATTCTCCAGACCTCTCACCAACCGACTACCACCTTTTCAAATACTTCCGGAACTTTCTCGCTGGTAATCCTCACCAATCAGGCCAAGCCAAACCAGCTTTCGTGGATTTTGTCGACTCTCGACCACCTTATTTTTTTCGCTGATGGAATAGGTCGACTAGTGTCCCGCTGGCAAAGGTGTTTTGATTCGAACGGTGTTTATCTCGTCTAAACCCGATATGATTTGAGAAAGTTATGGTAGTTCAAAGTGAAGCATTCAAAACGTTGAGTGAGAGCTTCTCGGACAACCTAATATTCTTTACTTTGTCGAACCCCGCCTAAGTAAATAATATTCGGTTCGAATACACTGTTCCAAATTGCACCCCTCACACACTTTTAGCTGTAGATGGGGGCGTTCGTTCCCTACACGATCCCGCCCGCCGCCCACTTCCCGCTCTACCCGCGCCGCCGTATTTGGACAAGTTTGCGGTGCGCGAAACCGTCGTTAATTGGCGTGACGTCGTCCAAATATCTAACAGCTGATAGGAGACGATTGGAAAGCACACCTCTTGAGGAACTCTAAAGTCATTTTTCAGTCGGTTCGGTTGTGGAGGCAGTTGAGGGAAGGGGAACGTCGCTCTTCTCTCTGGATGCTTTAAATTTTCGCCACAATTGGAGACTATCGGTGATTCCGGTCAGAAGTTGGTGGTCTCTACATTGAAGGCTTATCTGAAATTGTGCGCAAAACCAGCCCACCGTCTTATTTTAAAGGATCAACCAATTCTTCTCATATTGAAGAACAGTGGATAATCGGTGTTGTCATGACATATCTCGTTAGATTTTTTTATAGGCATCTGGCATACCTCCGGGTCGCTTCAGCGACTAGTCGTGGCGTTAGTGTTGCGCGGGTAGCTACGAACTAAGATGCCATACGTGGCGGAAAATGCGGACGACGCCTTAGTACTGAGCAGTGTGGCGGAACTTGACGCTGCAGCTGAAAAGTCCTTTTCTCCCAATGGTGTACAAGATTCTGAGACGCTATGATAGGGGGGGGGGGTTACCCAGCATGCCGCGGCGGGCAGGTGCGGCGAGTAGCTATATGTAGCGAATGTAAATGCAGTCTCATCTCCTCTTGGCAATTTTAGCACGGTTGTGTCACCCGAGCCACACCCTGGAGTCCCTTGCCCTGCCTAAAACTGTGCTCTCCTCCGCTGATGCGAGGAGAGCACAGAGCAGAGCTGTAGCATTGTTTGCTTGTTTTCTTCACTATCAGTGTGTTACCGTTTCTTTCTTTTTTCCTTGTCAGTGACACTTTTTGTAAGGTGACCCCCATCTAAAATAGCGCCGATTCTGACTTTAGTCTCAAGAACGAAATCTGTTCAGGATAGAGCTGACAGGTCAAGGGAAGTGATTAGAAATTCGATGCCTCCATGTGATGGCGGGGACCCGGACATCTCGTCCTCGGACACCCTTTGCTCCGCCCCTTTCTAAGGGCAGTGTAGGGAACGACTCTCCGCCAATGCAATTTGAGTGGTTCTTTGTTAGGTGGTTGTCAAGGAATCTATGGCTGGGCTGGTATGCTTCGCTCTGTTTTCAAAGTGTAAGTGATTATTAGTGTAAGAATCAGTGTTGTTGAATAGCATTGTCAAAAACCCAGGAACAGATTCCCACTGGATATTCTTAACCCTTGTATGAGGTGACCGGTGAGTGGCGGTGGTGCATTGGAGATCAGCGAGAGCGCGGGATCCTTATTAGGCGGCTGTGCTTCGTCCGCTCGCCCACTCCTTTTCAACGCAATACCACCGTTAATGACCATGATTTTCATACACATTCCTGGTACTCGCGATTCCCTACAACCACCTTTCAATTCTGGCCTTTTGCTTGTTCATATATTTGGTTATGGCTTCATAATGCCGTACGAGCGTGCGCCTTCATGTGATCTTATTTGTTTAGCATTCTGTTCCTAGGAGTAATTTTCCCGCCAATTCCGACGGCTGTTCAGAATGGCATTTCACTGCACTGACCCATTGAAATGTTCATTTTTGTAGTCAGGCTGACTACAAGAGCAGTGGAGCGTGCGAAATGTTGATGCAAGCCAAGCCATTGACTTACGTGCGCATTAAAATTTTAAAATTTTGAAAAATGTTCGTGCACTATTTGTCGTGCGGAAAACCGGGAGATTGTATCCTTACGGGTGTTGTATATCTCTTTTAAGGTAGCCAAATGCCTCGTCAGCTAACTACTGACGAACGACCATAGGACCGCGGTGCGTCGACTTCTACACGATTCTCTGAATAGAGTTTCCATCCAAAAGGATTGGCTTTTCAGAGGCTCCAAGTTTTAGTGGACCGAAAACGAGTGAAGCGGCTCCTTGAGGAAGGAGCGAAACGCATGAATTCGGAAGTCGACCTGGTGCGCGAGGACCGGGAAAGACTAGCACGAGAAGTGGAGAAACTCAAACGAAAGCTGGAGGCCACTTCTATGGATCAAGACGAGTGTGCGTCGCACTCGCCGAAGAAGAAGAAAAGTAAAAGGCTGCCCGATGAGGGCGAGTCATCCACGTCATCCTGTAAATAAATAAATTGTTTCTCAAACGTTATGGTGTTGCATGGTCTTGTGATCCATGGAATGTTGGCTTCAGTTGAAATTTGAGTTTGTTCGATTACAGGTCTGTGACAACTATATATGCTGGGAGGTAAGCCCAGTTCTCGTCTTACGAGTATAATCACGAGTAAATCCTGCCTGTTTCAGGTCTCGTGTCGCAGTTACCTACCTTATGATGAGGCATATCGGCACGCGGGCGGCGTGGCCATGCACGGTCGAGTTTGGGCCCTCATGGGCTTGGGCTTGACTTGTGCTTGGTCATGTTCGCCTTGCGTGCTCTATGCTTCTTCGTCTTTTTTAAAGGTAGGTTTGGGGTTTCCTTTTTTTACCCCGAAACAAGTATTTTAGTTAGAAGGTTTCGGCCTGGACCTTCTAACTTACTGAGATTCGCTATTGGCGTGTGGCAACACCGGTGAATCTCTAAAGAGAAGTTGGACGTTTACTATGATCCGACTTTGGGAGCATAGCTCTATAACATGACGGTGTGAGACTTCGATCTCACTTTAGCGTCATAACCACATCACGTGTATGCGTGATGCGGTAGTGTAAGAGATATGACGATGTCATACTCGGAAGAGAAGCGTTGGGTTTTGGAGAACCCGGCGACATATCTCCATAATCATTTGGAGCATGAGTGCATTTGATCGTAACCAGCTCTTTTTGAAAAGATGACAGGACCCATTAATGGGCCCACAGGTCTCTATGGAGACTGGTGTCCCATCAAAGGACACTAAGAAACTCGACACATTCTGCCGATGGAGTCCAGCGTATGGAGTGGTGACCGGAAACTGGTCTCCCAGAAAAGGGCCTCGTACCGGCAATGGCTCCAGAGACCTAGAGCCTCCAAGACGTTCACACCGCTGGTGAACGCGAACCCCCATGACTGCATTGAAGATGCACATGGAGGCCCGCATATGAACTGATGAACAGGTGCAGATCGAGAGACACGCCTGATAGGGCGTCGTCTCTTACAACTGCAGGTCGAAACGACGATGTTGACACTGCGAGCAGATCTCCTCCTCTGGGAGAGATCCGTTAGTGAGACATACGTGCTCACCATGTAGACCTGATTTTTCAGGATTCCGCATGATATGCAAGCTGATTTCGTCACCTTCATGACGAAAGTCAGTAACACCTCCGGAACGGAGTGTTGCTCTCCAGTACGATGACTACCACTAAACTGCTTAAACTCCCCATCGGGCCTAGACCCTTGGGCTAGAAAACGCAGTTGCTCGTGCGTGCTTGTCACAAACGAACAGCGGTGGCACTCATCAGAACACGAGAGCACGTGGGACGTAGTTCCCGTGCACAGAATGCCCCCTCACCAAAAGAGGACCAGCAGAAAACTGGACCTCGGAGGTCGGGCAAATCGAGACACGAGCGTAGGGCGAGGCCCGTCCCCCAATACGGTGTAGTACCTTCGAGTACACTTCCAGCATCGGCTTGTTCGGCCTTGAAGATACGTGTCCTGAGGGAGCGCTCGCCTCGATGGCCCATTGTGGCCACATTGTGCACGTTCTACTCCGATCACAATAGGTGATCGAAGTAGACCGCCGTCGCAAGAATAAATTCCTGCAAAGGTGGAGTGCACAATACGTGCGATGTGCCATTTGGGCAACCGTATGGCAGAGGCAGTGATCCGACACTGCCGTTAAGCATGGCTTAGTAGGACCACGGTCCTACTATAGGACGCCGGTTATCAGTGTCATGCTGAATAACCAGTCCCATTGGAAGACAGCATGAGCTTTCGGGAGAGACACTGCAGCTCTCCGGTGGTACTGAGCACTTTATGAGGAACCCCGCGTTCCCGAGTATCCCCGTGCTCAGGCCCCAGTGGTTCAATGTTGGGTCGAAAGATCTTGATCCGAGAGGATCGAGCAAAAGATCGTTGTCCCGTTGCCATTTATTTGGTAACTAAAAGGCCCGGCCCATATGAAACCAAAGAGGTGGCGAAGACTGTAAACCTTCGCGTGGTGCCACTGAACACTTTACGTGCAAACGTAAAGTGACCAATTACAGTCGATGCGTTCGGGCAATCCCAGATTGCTCCGTTCGCGTGGGCCAGTACCCCGTTTGGGCGAAAACCCACAAATGCAATCGAGTCAGGCCTCAGGCCTGACCTCCCAAGAGCCCACTTTAGGGCTAACAACAACCACCACTCCGGATGTGGGCGAGTATCTCACTCGCAATAGCCGCACTAAGGACGTCGCGTAGTCTCCACGCGAGGTGCTTAGGTTGTCGCAGTTGGTATTGACCAACTGCGACGCACGAGGACGCAAACAGTGGGTGAACATTGCTTCGGCATGGGAACTCGCTAGGAGCGCTGACGAGCCCGTGAGGACCGTCCCAAGCTTGACGAAGACGTACTACAAATTCGTCAAGCCCACGGAACACATGGTCGCACCTGTGCAACAGGAAGCGACCGCTGCTCTGCAAACGGTCGAACTGGCCGTGCCATACGAGGTAGCAATACGCCGTGCGAGCAACCGCCAGCCGTGCCGGAGGCTGCTTCGGGCCCACTGTACGTGGATCTCGAAGACACCTCTGAGCAGGCGGTAGCGAATACGACAGACGAACTCAAAGCCGCCATGGCTGCAGAGTTCAGACGAGAGTACCGCAGGTCGATCATGTCACTTGATCGACAGCCTCTGAGAAAGCCAGAAGGAGAGATTCCAAAAAGGACGTTGCGTATAGGCAAAGAGATCCTTGCGGAAGAACTCCAGCGGGTTAACGCCAAATCGCTGACGTCGCTCAACGCTGCTGTGCATGTGATTGCCAAGGTGATCACGGCCAGAGGAGCGACGACGAGGAAAGGCTGTGGCCCCAAAAAGAACGGCTTCTGGAAGCCGTGCAGCAACGTAACACGCTGATCAGGTTCACATCCATCCTGACATTCGAGGTACGTCGCCGAACCGCAGTGAGCGAAGGCGTCCGTGGCAGTAGACCCCGTCCAACGGCGGCCTACCGCACGGTGGCCACACTGCATGGCATCGCTAGGACGCACGAGCTCCGGCGTCTCTTGATTCGTTTCAAGGACGAGCTGAACATCGTGCGACTAGAGGTGAACACGCTGGAAGATGCCAAGCAGCGGTATCTGCAGCGAAGGAGGGGTGCCCCTCCCGCAGCTAGGGAGCCCAGGGCAGTCGGCGTAAGTGTACCGGTTCACGAAGTGCGTGAGCCGGTACACTTACGGAAACTCATCGTCGGGGTGAGTCAGCCGTTCACCAATACTACGGAATTGTCAGAATGGGCAGCGAACGTGAGGCGTGACGCGGGCAGCCGCAGCGCCAACAGTCCGAGCACGTGCCTATCCGAGGCTGACTGGAAGAACCTGTTCTCCCGAATCCAGCCATGGAAGGTGGCAGGCCCGGACGGGATTCAAGGGTTCTAGTGGAAGCATCTACCAGAGGCCAAGAATCGGCTGATGATGTGGTGCCTTCGGGCACTGCACCGTCCACGAGACCTACCACGCTGGCTTTGTCGCGGCCGGGTGGCTCTCATACCAAAAGGAAAGCTCGAGACCCCTAGTCCTGGCGATTTCCGGCCTATAGCATGCCTCAACACATGCTATAAGGTACTGACCGCAATGCTGGCGCATCTGGTCACCAATTCCGTAGGCGATCGGTTCCCAAGGGAACAGATCGCACTGCGAAAAGGTGTCTGGGCTGCATGCATGCGCACATACTGGACCAAACAGTATGTAAAGATGCTATCCAGCATCGGGCGGAGCTCCATATGCTTTGGGTGGATATGACCAAAGCATTCCACTCCGTATCACACGACCCCATCAAATGGACGCTGTCGCAGTGGGGTATGCCTTACGGGGTACGCAGACTGCTGGCAACGATCATGTCGAAGGAGAGCGTCAGGTACTTTGGCTACCAGAACGGCAAGTCGGTGAAGAGTGCCCCGCTGGAGATCAGAAATGGTCTTATGCAGGGTGACACGCTGAGCCCATTGCTGTTCTGTCTGGCCATCGTGCCCATATTGGACTGGCTGCACCGCAACGTGACGCCGCTCCGTCTCCGAACCCAGACTGGTCCTGGGCCAGGAGTAGACGATAGCCTGACGATCGGCCATATATTCTATATGGACGATCTCAAGGTCTACACCACCAGTCGGGGCGATTTGCTGAAAGCAAAAGACGGCATCCCACGGGTGGCACAGCAGCTGGGACTGCGGATGAATCCGAACAAATGTGCGGTGAACTCCTTGAATGGCTCAGCGGGAGGTGATGTTGGCGACATGGGAGAAATCCCGGTACTTGGAGCCAACTCACTCTACAAATATCTGGGCGCGGAGCAGAACACAGTGGTCGCTATGGCCGATGTGTGGCAACGCGTACAGGTTCGCGCTTCGGCAGCGTCTAGACGGTTGTGGCTCAGTAACCCTACTGTTCGACAGAAGGTGGACGGCTACAACCAGATAGTGCTGCCAAAGTTGAAATATGCCATCTCGTGCGTGATCTTCGGTGTGGGTCGTTTCGACTCACTGCGGAAGAGCACGCGCGATTTTAACATGGAGACGAGGAGCTGCTAGCAGAATCGAAGACTCGATTCAAATGCAGCTACACCTCGCGTCTTTACGTGAGTAAAGCAAACGGTGGACTTGGTCTGAAGTCCGTGGAAGAGGAGCTAAAGCATACCATTGTATACACATGGTGCTACCTAGCTTCCAACCCCGACTTCATAATACCATACACACTGGATACCGGTCTGCAGAGACGTAGCAAACGGTCACTAACCTTTGACTTCCAGAAAATCACTCGTGACAATGGAATTCAGAGTCAGGTGATCAGAACACCTCTGGCTCACATTCAGGTGAATGGTCGCGACTACGCAGCCGCGACGCCAGCTGCTCGAGCCATCTCCGGCCTAATACTTGAGCGATGGAGTAACACCCATCTGCAAAATTGGAAAAGCAAGGAGGTGGCCAGTCGGGTGCTGGCAGGCATGGAAGGTCAGCCGGACATCTGCCTCAGGGACTCGTTCCTGTGGTCGGTGAAAGGCTGGGTGTGTTCCCATGTCCTCCGCAATGTGTGGAGCGTCCAGGAGTGCTCACTGCGCACGAAAGCGAGTGCATTCGGCCGACATGCGTCGTCTAGCGGCGATCAGATGTGCCGAATGTGCCACAAGATGCGCGAAACTGCCGAGCACATCGTCTCGGTATGCGAGAAATGGCGCACAAACGTCATGGTCGAACGACACGATGACGTAGCTAGAGTGTTGTACTACTCACTCAAGCGAAAGTACGATTTGTGTTCCGTGAGGAACAACACACGTCTATCGCATGTGGTAGACAACGACTATGTGGAAATTCACTGGAACATGCCAATCGCCACAGACGAGCATCTCGTCCACAACCATCCCGACATCATGGTATGGGACAAGCGCGAGAAGCGCATATGGATTATCGAGATCTCGATCTCATGGTACACTCGCGTCTCGCGACAAGAGCGGAGGAAACTCCACAAATATGGTACGAATAGCACTCTTGCCGAGGAAACGGTCGTGGATGACTTTTACCCAGGGCCCAACCTCCGTGCTGCTTTGCAAAGAAAGCGAAAGTGCCGCGTAGACGTGATACCCATCGTCATGGGAACGAGTGGCGAATGCACCACGAACCTGCGACGACACGTCAACAGTCTCAAACTTCCCGATAAGACCGACTGGCTCATCGAGAAGCTAGAACGCAACGCAGTTCTAGGAACAAACCGGCTGGTGAAATGCCATCTGGCGAACACAGACGTATAGGCCGCCCACCCACCCAGCGGCGACGCTATGCGCTCCACGAGAGCAAACAACGACGCATCGATCGATGCGTCGCTGTGCGTTTGTCACCTAATCGTGGTCGACGCAGGTAGCATTAGGGATACAAACTACCAAGTGTCAGCAATAATCACAAATGGTCGGATCTCCTTCCGATTGTCGTTGGAGAGAACTGTGATTGCATTTAACACCCTTGCGTCACAGACGGCCAGTGGGAGAGGAAGAGGTGGGCAAACATAAAAAACGCTGACGTACGAGGAACGGTAAGGAGGAGAAGAAACATTTCAAGTTTTGCGTGAAAGGATTTCAGCGTTCTCATCTTTATGTTCATTCGTTGTACAGGTATCGTAGTGTGCCGATTTGCTAGGCTAGAAATTACTCGATTGATTGTGTCGGCGCTTATGCTTAGTTTAATTACTAAGCCATGTATGTCGGTGACATGAACTGACGAGTAGTAGTTGGAGCGACTGCGACCAAATGCAGATGGCCTGATTGATTCTGTCAGCGACTGCATGCATACCAGCAGCGATGCGCCATGATTGTCGGACCTTCGTTGGCGGGCCTGTGCTGGGAGAGCATCGCTTAGCTGGTAGCCGCTGTAGTGTGATTTCCGAGCTACTAGAAACCACCGTAAGAGTGTAGTGTAGGAACTTCGTCGAACGTTGGACGACGAAAGTGACGAGAGAGTTCAATGGCTTACGGTAGTGAAAGTAGGCTGTTCCTACCTAGAGCAAAGTGGTGGAAAGCTGAATGCCTTGCGCCTGGAAACCACCTGGCGAAGGGTTCGAACGAACAAGCTCCCATGGCTAGTGCGTGGGAGTGTGCGGTGGTAGTCAGGTCACCCTTATAGCAACTGCACCAATAGTGCGACGCATGCATGCATGGTCGGCAATGTCGCACCTTCGAGCTCTTGACATCCTTCCTTGTTGATATTTGTCTCTGACTTATATCGTTGCATCGTCGCCGCTCGTTCAAAACAATCGGCTAACTTCTGAAAATGGCTGGTTATATTTTAAGATAGTTGGTGCGATGGCGCGTGCAGTTAGGAGCAAGTACGAAGAGGTGGACACTGTGTCTTGGGCGAATGTGTCAAGGCCACGGTTAGTCTTTCGATGTTTACTATTCCCATGCTCACGTGTTAATAGTCACATTTTGCAGTGCTGCGCGCACGTCCATTAATCGGGCGCGTGTTCTTCGACTATTGCAACAATGTGATGAGCACGACGGCGACGCGGATCAGCTACGATCGTAACTGGCCGCGGCAACGCGAAGAATCGTCAAGCTCGAGAGGCTTCTGCAGAAAAAGCGCGGAACTGCCAACGAGCCGGCACCATCTGCAGCTAGTAAAAAACCGCAGAGGCAAGTTTTGGCGGCCGCAGACGAGAACCCGCGCCCTGGAGGTGCTGCTCAACCAAGCCCATCAATGACTACTAGGAAAACAAGAAAGGCGGCGAGCGCGCCAGCCTCGCCGCAGGACTGATGTGTGATTGATGTTGTTTGATAATAAAGTTTTTTTGATGATACTGGCTATTGGTTGAGAGTATGATGTGTTCTATGCCCATTCATAGTATCCAAGGTATTGGTTGTCACTAACCAATGGAATAAACCATGGTAAGCGCCGCTTGCCAGGTTTATTGCTGAACTAATCATTTTCTTTCTGGAAATGATAGCGCTTTGGTGGCGCTCAAACCTCAACCGATGCAACGTAAGGGTGCACGGGTGATGTGGCCTTGTACAGGTAAGCCTGAGTTAGCTCGGGTTCGGCCTATACATGGTCATGGTCGGCACCTGCACTCTACAATGCGACCTGCTGAGGACATCCTTGGTTTATTTTATTTGGGGTGGGTTTATTTTTTCTATCCTCTGAAGGATGTGTTTTAATTATCCGTCTGCGGAGAAATCCAGAAATCGGATATGGCAATGTTCAGAGATTAATCGCCTGTTAATGGCTGCATAAGCGAATCTCCAAAGGAGAAGTCAGACATTCTCCAATGTCCTGACTTGGGGAATGCAGTAGACACTCATCAACAACACGACATGGATAAAAGCGAGACCTCGGTCTTGCGATAATGTCGTGATCTCGAACAAGTACACATCCGTATACGTAACGAGTAGGCGCTGTCTGATGGCGCCGTAATAACAAAGAGGCCGAGGTATGACCAGGTCTGTGAGAAGCACGCGCTGTGTTTGGGGTCACAGCGCAACGCCTCTCACCAAGAGAAAGCCGCAAGCTAGAATCAGCTAGTATTGATGTAAGCCAAGCCATTGTCTTACATGCGCATTAAAATTTTAAAATTTTGAAAAATGTTCGTACACTATTTGTCACTTCGAAAAACCGGGAGATTGTATCCTTACGGGTGTTATATATCTCATAAAGTGCCTCGCATGACACGAAAAGCAGTAAGCGGGAATACATCGGGCAAACCTCTCGGCCGCTTTGTATTGAGGCAAAGGAGCACGCTGATGGGTTAAAAAGACCTTCACCCTCCTGGGCGACCTCAGGGCGCGATCACACTCAAACAGCCGATTCGGTGTCGCAGTCACCATCATGGCGCTTGAACCCGACATCTCACACCGCGATCCCTAGAAGCGCTTTGGACTGCGGCCAGATCACCTAGAATCAAGAATAATGGTGTATGTGAAACAGTAACGCAGGAGCTTTCAACATTCGCCGACATTTGCGGGTTCTGCCTTATGAGGTCGCGATCCAGGTCCCCTAGGCGAGTAGCCCCTAGGGCTTCACCTTTACTCACACTAGTTAACTTCCAGCTGCTGGTGCCCGGTCAGCCATCCTGGTCTCTATATTGACCCTTTCCTAGTCTGATAGTCTTCTCGAACAATTTCAGTAAAATGAAATTGCGTTTGGGGATACTTTTTCAGATTGACTTTCTCTCATTCAAGGCTCCGAAGAAGGCGAGAACGTCGAAACGTTAGCCTTAGTGCCACCCGTTCTACCAATCTTGGAGTTGCTTGATATAAAGGTTATCTCTCAATATCGTGGGCTACTATGCCAAGAACCAAAGAGAGCCGAATGTCGAAAGTAGTAATTTCTGTCCGAGATTAGAATAAAAAATTGTTTCACATTTTTGCCTATCTTCGTTCTGGACTCTATTATTCAACATCTTGCAGCTGAGGCAACTCGTAGTGTTTGAAGCGCATTCGGCTTAGAATCTTTTTCTGATCTACAGTGAAATATTGTCGACAAGTTTTTGCTAGATATTTTAGCCTCGAGGACAAGCCTGCTCCTCGTCGGAGGATGTCACCAAACGATCAAGTTTCAAGCCGTTGAGTCAAATCCGAATACAACTGCCAGAAGCGTTGCAGCATATAGGCGTCCCTCTGTTAGAACTTCAAGGTATCTGGCCTCGATCAGTATGGTGAAGAGAAAACAGAAGTGGATACCCCATGACTTGAGTGACAAGCAGCGCCTGACTCGCTTCAACATCAGGTCAAACCTTTTGCTCAAACGACCGTTCGTGCAGCGAGAAAAGGCTATGTTAACTGTTTGGTGCTGCTGCAAAGGTTTAATCCACTACATCTTCTTGCAACCCTGTGAAACAGTCACAGTGGATACTGATGTCATCTAGAGATGATAAGAGATGATATTTGAGAAATTGCGAAATATTTCAATTTTAGTATATGTTCAGGAATGAACAGGTGTGGCTGGCAGAGACAAACAGTATGCCTCCTTCTCCAGAACAACGGTCTGCCTCATTCTTCGAAAGTCGCCCGGAATGCATGGCGCACCCCGAAAAAAATGACCTCAGGTCGGTTGAAAGTTGTATCCTGCGGCCTGCGTTGACTCTGCTCGATGCTCCTCTCCTTTCAGCATGTCACTAAAATGTCCTTCACCCCGACATTGTTTTCGTTACAGGTTCAATCGAATGAATCGTGTTTTCCTCTTCTAGATGTGGGTTGTTACCCACTTTAGTATCAGTGGTCTTCTTCCACGCAGTACACTCACCTCGCTCAGTCACTGGATCTAGCTCAAGATCACTGACCTCAAACTATCGTAGTATTGGTTAATTATGCTGGGCTTGCACTTTCAAATTTCGGTCTAAGATTTGAAAAAGATTTACAGCGCGGATGTCTAGCAAGAATGCAATATAAGGCAGACTACTCAAGTTGTCGCATGACCACTTGAGTGGAATCACTTCTGAAGGGAATCTTATCTAGGCCTTTCGAAAAAGAAGATTGAAGTATTTGCTTGAAGAACCCTTTCATCCTATAATATCTTAAAAAAGGTAAGCGAGATCTTTCTCAGTTGGAGTTGTTAGAAGTCTACAACATTGCACCGTTTATTGGTGCTGTTTAGGTTAGAAAGAGACATCGCTTGACAGACCTCAACTTCGCAGAGAAGTGGCTACCATAGCCAAGAATAACGATTCACTGCAGAAGGCGACCACAAACCCCGCGAACGAAGCTAAGAAGATTGGACTGGATTAAACCCGAACAAATAAAGTCATAAGGATAGGAAGAACAGAATGTAGCTATCAACGTCGAGGCATCACAGCTGGAAACTTTCCAGAAGTTCACACGGCGACTGGAGTGTGGAATCAGAAGTACTGGCGAGGATTGTTAAGGGGGCATCTGCGTTTCGAAAGGTTGGATGGACCAATCTGGAGCTTATCATCCATCGCGCTGAATATAAAGCTGCGGTTTTGTCACTCAATTGCCGTACCTATTGTTGTCTACGCGAGTGAAGTATGGGCGATGGTTGTGAAGTGCACCAAAGAGTTGAACGCCTTCCACCAAAGATGTCTTTGACGGATATTGAGAGTACGATATACAGACCACGAAACCGGATCGGATCAAATAGTTGATTGATCAGTGATCGCATCTGAGCACCGATTTTCTCGAGTGGTCATGTGCTGGATTCCGTGGTAGCAGAGCACGCGGTCGTCCGAACAAAGGTGTGCGCATTAAGCAGGTCTGATGTAAGATAGCGATTATAGCATAATTGCAAGTCGGACAGGGTTTAACGGTTGTATGAGGCGATACTGCTCCACCGTCACACTCTACCTCGTATTGCTTCGAATTCCAATCATCTGTTGTCAGTCCTTCTCTTTTCTACTGGATTCCTTTCAGGTAATGTTTAACGTTTATTACTCTCTTTCTGCCAGTGTCTTTTTTCTTCTTTCTCTGTCCTTGCAGGTACAAAGTAGCGATCTGTCTAAGCTCGGTCCCTCGTGAGTGCTTCGCTTCCTAGCGCCCTTGGCTGCTCCGTCTACTGGCGCTTGTAGTTGCTGAATCGCATCCTGAAATTCTAGCGGTAGTTCTGAGCCTTGTTGTTGAATTTTCTGCCCCCTTTTTGTACATCTTCCGACGCCCTGATGTCCCTCCCTTCTCCTAATTCTCTTGAATTCTCTTGTATTCTCTTCTTATAGCACATTGCTATTGTTTTACGTCTTGCGTTGGCTTTTCTGCATATGTCAGATGAACAGCTGGACTCCTTGATGTAGTGTACCCCTTTTTTTGGTTCCGGGGTTTTCTGCAGCTAAAACTCGTAGTTTTCCTGGGGCACTGCCCTTCTAGCTTAGTGGTTTAGCTGTTTTTCATGCCTCAGTCTTTCACATACTCCTCTCTGACTCGTTTCTTGCCTGCTTTAACTGTCTGACCGTCTAGCTATAGCATGCTGTTTCACGTGCGCTTCTTATTATAGCGAACTGCAATTATTTTACATCTTCTTTGCCTTGCTCTGTCTCAGAGGAACAGCTGGACACCTTGGTTATGTAGGTGGATCACTATTTGATCCGGGGTTTCAGCTGCTGAAACTCGCAGTGTTGGCGGGGCACTGCCCTTCTAGCTTAGTGGTTCACCTGTTTTTCATTCCTCGATTATTTACATACTCCCTCTCTTAGTCTCTTTTGTCGTTCGCTTGCTCTAGCCGTCTGGCTGTCTAGCTATTCCATGCGTGTACACGTGCCCTTCTTTTTGTAGGGAGTAGCTATTATTTACATCTTTGTTACCTTGCTCTGCATGCCTCAGAGCAACAGCTGGGCGCCTTCATTATGCAGGTGGATCTCTCTTTGATCCGGGGTTTCAGCAGCTAAACTCGCAGTGTTGAGGGCACTGCCCCATCTATCTTATATCTTAATGGTTCCTTCTGTTTCTCCTACCTCCATGGTTCATCTGTTTTCCCTACCTCCGTTCTCTTACATACTCCCTCCCCTCCTTGGCATGTCGTTCGCTTGCTCTAGCTGTTTAGTTATCAAACGCTTTGCATCCGTTTGCACGTAAGCTTCTTCTTTCTTTTAAGTCCCATACTAAATGTTAGCTCACTCTTAGTACCGCTAGTACTGCTAGCTGATTCCTCCAATATGTCTTTTTTTCTGATTCTCCGCCAAATTCTGTTTCTCTCTATAAACTCTCATGTTTTTACTATGAGTTTATTATTTAGGGCTTAGTATAACCTAGACCGTTGCTGGCACTTGTATTTCAGTTGTGTTCTTAGCGTTCCTTTTGGTCTTAGTTCCGTTTTGTGTTTGAATTTTTGCCTCTTCTAATGTCGGTTTTGATTCTGATTTGTTTGGCTTCTTCCTCATGGTTGTTATATTCTCGTTGTCGATAAAGTATTAGTATTATTATTTTTTGTTTAACTTCTGGCATCAACCGAATAAGAATCGCAACGTCTTTGAAGAGTGTCCAAGCGATAAGTAGAAAGAATGGGTGGGCGGGAGAAACTGATGCGCTCAATCCAACGAACTTCGAATGGGAGAATCTTACTTACAGCCTAAAGAAATAGGCACAAAACGGCTCGGATGGGTGGAGGTCCCTTTCCATTGTTCTTCATACTTTGTCAACAATTTTCCTTTGCTGTCTCTGGTAGACCTAGCGATAAGAAGGAAGCATTGGTGGAAGGGAGAAACTGTGCGCTCAACACAACGATCCTCGAATGAGAGAATCTTACTTGCAGCCCAAATACCACTTACATGAACCACCAAAGTGAGGATATGTGTCTTCCTCACTGTTGTATTTGTCGTTTAACTTCTGCTGTCAATCGAATAAAAGCCGCATCGTGTTAAGTGTTGTCATTCTTGGTAAGAAGCACTCGAGTATGGATATAAGTACTACGACTACTGACCTGGGCGCAAATAGGCTCAAAGGAAGGTTCACGATGTAGGAGCGCCTAATACTACGTTTTGTGTCTTCTGCTGTGAATGTGCACACGTGTGCCTTCCTACCAAGGCGAATACTCTAAAATGAGGAGTGACGAGCACTAGTATAGGGCCGCAAATACTCATCACAAAATTGACATCAACTTAAAAGGATCTCAAAAAAAAAAGGGAAAATTCAAACGACAGTTCGACCGGCTGCTAGGCGGCAGTATAGACATTAATGAACAGCGGCAATATGGACGAGCACAGCAGAAAAGTGAAGGCCGAAGCTCTTACACATCAAAAGGTTATGCCCGAACACAGTACAGGTAGCACCAACAGGAATGAGCTATGACCTCCGCTGGAGCACACAGGCGGCAGAGCCGTACCCCGCGGTAGCACCCCGCGGTAGGACAACTGCAACAGCACCGCAGGATACTGCAGGTCCACTAATCGGACGGTAGCATGGACAGGAGCCTTTAAAGGCCCCCGCAGACTTCTGCGGCGGGCGGCGGGCGGCGGACGGCGAAATCGCTGAGCGGCGCCGCTCAGCGGCTTGACTCATCATCAGTGGGAGCGGTGACGGCGAGGTACTGTACTGTTTCTAGTCGGGACCGACTGGTGCTTAACAATAACGCGCCCCGATGACGATCGCGCGCCCGCATCGACCGTCTCCGCTCTGGATCCCGCCGCGAAAGGGCAGAGCGCAGAGCTCAGACAGACAGACGCTGGAGCGGCGCCGCCGGGTGGAATGATTCAAGTCATTTCCGCCAGCGACGCCGCCGGTGCCGCTGGGCGGCGCCGCCGGTGCCGCCGGTGCCGCCGGCCGGCCAGCGGCGAGCTCTGCGTCCCTGCCCTATGGTTAAGCATAGGGCAGCGCCGCAGAAGTCTGCGGGGGCCTTAATGGGGCTAGTTCCAGGTAATAGCCACCCAACACGTTCGCGGACAGAGCCGCGGCGCCGGCTTATTTCGCAATGCCTCAGGTTCCTCCTCGGCAGCGGCGATTGCTCACCTCCCGGCGCTCCCCTTCGGAGAGAGAAGTCGAGATCGTGTCTCAAACGTGGGTGATTAAACCATCAGGCCCGCAAAGCTTACAAAGCTCCGTAGACTTAGACAAAAAACCGCCTTTATTATATATATTTAGTAGGACTCTTCTATTATATATATATGGTAGTAGGATAGCGCTATTCCTCCATTCTACTCAATCTGGAATGTTGCCGATTTGGAACCATCATAACAGTTGCGCTAATTCTGTATGGCTTAGCTGCCAACTGCATTTGTTTCTCTATGTTCTGATTACGATTGGGACGCCCATTCGGATCACCATCACAAGATTGTGGTTGTTCGTCTGCCTATCCCTCCAACTCATGGGATGCGCAGGCGTTTCTTCAGAAGACTTCGAGGAAAACCGAAATCACCAGCAAACGCGCGTCTAGTTACTGCATTAGCAGTAGCTGTTACAGTTTTGTCTCAACAATACTTGAGAGCAAGCTCATACCAGCACGTGAATATACTTGAGCACCATTACACCGTTTGCCAAGAAAGCAGCCATTAAGAACGATGTGCGGTCGCTATCTCTGAAATCATAACTGCCTCTTGGCTTTTTGAGTTTTTGACGTCGTTTCTTCGTTATGAATCAACGTGATATTCGGGTGCTCTACTCATATGATGGAAAAGCGGACACAACACCGCGGCCGCGCTCGCAACATCAACGCTGCTTTTGGAGAGGATTTCGGGAAAGAACGCACGATTCGCCGCTGGTTCGAAAGGTTTTGATCTGAAGATGAAGAAGCCATGGTGAAAGCGAATCCGCGTTAAACTGTGGGAAAGCTGGCACAGCACTTCGGGTTGACGGCAGCACTACCATTCGCTACTTAAATGCAACCGGAGAAGTAGAGAAATTGGATGAATGCATCCACGCGAACTGGCTGTCGGGCATATGCAGAAGCGCCACATCAGCCGTGTTTCGTTAAGGCTGCGCAATCTAAGGTAGCATTTTTTGGACAGGATCGTGACATGCGATGAAAAATGGATCTTTTATGACAATCGCCGATGCTCTCCAAAATGGCTGGAAAAGAATGAGAGTCTCAAGGAAAACCTAGTCTCCATCCAAAGAAGACCATGGTGACCGTACGGTGGACAACGTCTGGAGTCCATTACAAGTTCTTGGAGACTGGAGAAACTATCACAGCGCAGAAGTACTGTGCCGAAACTGAAGTGATCCACCAGAAGTTGATTGAAACAGCCGGTTTTGGTATTCAAAGAGGCCCAGTCATATCGCCGTAGGTTTCAAAAATTGTTGTCTAGAACCTAGATAAGTTGGGATAAGAAACTCTGCCACATTCACCATATCCGCAAGATCTGTTATCTATCGAGTTTCATTCTTTCAAGCATTTAGATAGTTATGTGAAAGATAAACAATTCAACAACCAAGGTGATGTCGAAAATGACTTCTTATGCTTTATTAATTCTCGTAGTTCTGATTTTTACAAAGATGGAATCCCCAAAATGAAGATGTTGGAGCGATGATATTCATGACTCCTCTCAATGAGCTGACATAAACGTGATCCAAGAAACGGAGCAAGTTTGCTCTACTGTTGGTATTTGTGTAATGTAATTCCTACGCAATTGCGAGGATTCTGGAAATCGGAGGTTGAATCTTTTTTTCTCTCCAATCCTTAACACACTAAGGACAACAGGGAGTGTATATGCTGCGCAGCATGCAGTTGCCTGGAACAATGCGCATTTTTTTCGCTGCTCAACTTTGAAACTCAGTTTTCCTTCAAAGTGAAGCATTTTCGCGAGGGTTTTTGCTGTGATCTTACAAATTTAACTGTCAAAATCTTTAGTGGCAGCGGGCAAGCAAATGCTTCGGTTATACTCGTTACTAAGAACAAATTAATTGACTTCTACGAATAGTCAAATACGAGAAAATTAATCAAGTGCAAAATTATTCAAACAGAGAATTAATAGAAAATCAGTTTTAAGCAAATGCAAAATTATTCAAATATAACAAATAGAAAGGCTAAAATGATGTCGGCAACCGGTTTTCACAGATCAAGTAAACCTCGGTGTATGAACTTTCGCTTACATGCGCTTCGAACTACATTTAATATGATCGCTAAATCGTCATGTTTCATGCGCTTCGAACTACATTTAATATGATCGCTAAATCGTCATGTTCCATATAGCACGAATTTTAAGGTCGTCCAAACAGTTTTCCTGATTCTCACTTTTGCATCGTCTTGTACTCCCGGCTAGCGAGTTAATCTTTGTGCATTACAATCTGAGTTTATAGCACTGCCTCGGAGGCTGTAAGAATCTGGTGTGGTTGATTGTTTTGCATTGTTCCCATAATTGCTTGAAGGACGTGGGTGTATTTTGCTTTCTAAGGCAGACTATAGCAATAGTTATTTTGCTAGATATTTTGCTAGCAAAGAAATGCGGAAGACGTTGGTTGCGCAGTCGGAGGAAATGCGGCTATCGCGCACCCGATTCCAGATTCCTGGTTCAGATTCCCCGCCCAGGTCCACTTAGCCTTGCATTTCCCTATCGATGAATTGCTACCGTACATGGCTGAAAAGATAAAGAACTGAATTTCTTACCGGCTGGTCACTGAAACACATTGTAAAGGCCAAATACGCATTTAAATCGACATACCGTAGAGGTAGAATGCGTGGCGCATCTCAAAAGCATGGACTACCGCCCTCTTTTATCCTCTTTATCTTTTTTGCAAGGTACACAGCTATTTTCCTTGTGTTGCCTCTTTCTTTTGAATTCATAAGGCGAAAAATCCATAGGGACATTCAATTTGGTTCACTCATTTGTTGCGTTCCATTTCAAGTATCGGACCTGAAGGACTTAAAATGACCTAGAATCGGAATTTCGGTAACGGAAAGACAAAATTCTTAAATTGCTGAACAGGGGCCTTTCAAAGCTGTTGTCAATCTTATCGCTTCATTTTTCATTTTCCAGGCAGTGATGGTCCAACACGGGTGTGAATACGTACGTGAAACATTTCGACATTTTGGTGCGACGAAAAAGAGACTCAGCACTAGAAAAATGTCCTCAATGTGTTAGTGATGGTGATCTAACACCGACAGCTCGTTTTCTATCGAATAACGCCGTAGTGATAGCAATGCGCATTTGTTTTTCACTACTTTTCCATCCCGAAGCATCCTGATGTTTCACATTTTCTTTGTTATACAATAAAGTTCTTTATAGATCCGTGATCATTCAAGGGTCCGCATAGATTTCGTTGACGCGAGTTATACTGTAACGTCGTCAGCTAAGATTTCTCTATTGAAAGCTGAGCTTTTCCGGCCCTCATCAGAGACCTTTGGTGTAACGATGCTCGATAATTGCATTTAATACACAAATCATAGACAGTGAGTATACCAAATAAAATCATATATAAACATGGTGAAACATATGGCCTTGGCCACACATAGTCACAACAATGCAGTTTGTTGGGAGACACCAAATTTTTTTTGTGAACATAGAATGGCCGTCAAAAATTCGTTTCCGAGCAATCATTTTTTTTGAAAAGGCAGTTAAGATTGGTGCGGCTCGGCAGAATGACAGAGCTAGATGTATAGAGTCTTATATCCTTCTTCAATCGCAAGTCATAACGTGCGTTCATGGTAACCGCTGCGTAGCAACCACGAAGATGAGCGTTCCTTATACCATTCCATGTTCCTACCCCATCCTGCATTTCAATCTTAAGGGCCACACTTTAAATAGTAACAGGGCGGTAAAGAGTGAAATGAAAGGAAATTATGCCTGAACACTTACAGAGGCCAGAAAACAACGAAAAAATTTAGAAGTGCTACAAATGCCACCCACCCATTTCCTAATTTTTCCAAGCTTTACAGCCATAGTACAGGGAGCTGCGTTTAAATGCCACAGTAGAAACTAAATAGAAATTTTTCTACACATGAATAGAAAGATGTCTCGTAGATAAAATTACTTAATATATCCTCCGTCAGCAGCAGTGACCGCCTCCATCCTTGGCATGAAGCGCGCTCGCTCTCCTTAAAAAGGCGCTGTCCACATTTGTGAATACTGCTTCGATAACTGTGCGAAGCGATGTGAAATTAGAGGGTCTCGTCTTGTTAGCTGCCCTTTCGACTACGCTCCAGACATAATAGTCCAAAGGATTCAAATGCGGGCTATTCGAGGGCCAGAACTCCTTACAAGGTAAGGGTCTGAAGCGTATATCTGAATGGAGGGAGCGAGTCATATAGGATATAGGGTAAAATCCCCACCCCTCATTTAGTATAACAATGTGTTTATTTTTTGTCAAGTCGTTAGACCCAAGTAGTGGGGGGGGGGTCCTTGAAGTCCCAATGGAATGCGGCGCATCACGAGTTAGGGTGTCTTGTACGCCACCATGCCTCCGCCGGCAAGCGGCTCGGAGCGCAGTGGAAGTGGAGTTGCTTCATATGAAGGAGGTCGGGGGTTTGGCTCTTGCACGCTGCTGCATTTTTGCATTTCAACTGATTAGTTGATGGTCGAGATTTAGGGGATTCTGCCGTCTATACAATTTTCAGACGTTTTCTGCGCATTCTTCCAGCTGTACGCTGTGGAGAGCACCCTTCTTTCAGCTTGTTTATCACTGACCGGATTTTAGCCACAACGTTTTCGTGGACTTCAAGTTGGCGTACTTCGAAGCCCTTAAGTATGCTGTCCATCCGTTCGGTCAGCTTGATTTCTTCTTTCGAAGGTTCCTTGTCTAAAGGTGGGCCACACTTCAGCGTTCACCACTCGAGCATCGGCAGACATTGTTGGTGTTCGGTTTTAGGAAACCTTCAGCAGACCTCTGATTTCCAGGTGACAGGCAAAGATGAGGGAAAAAGTGTGTCGATGCCGTTTATGTTAATTTTCAGGATCCGCACACCTCGCTTCTCATTTGAATCACCTCCGACGTCACAACGTGGTCTCCTTAGAAAATCCGAGCAGGATGGTCTTTCCCGAGGTCATTGCTCCGCGTAGGGAAACAGACTGTAGCTTTTATACGCTGTGTCCGTATTGTGCTTAGTGCTGTTTCATGCACTTTGTACCTGTGTATCACTGAAACTGTTGAACATTTATACATCATCATGTTGAATACCACAGCATGTAGCTGGAAAATTAGGCAAAAAAAACGTCTGAAAGTGATGTGGACGTCAGATTCCTCCAAATCTCATCCAACTCAGGCGATTTCAGTTTACGACGGATCTCAAACTGGCGCTATGTTTTCTCTATCAGGGCTGACTTTGGGTGAATATCGTATACCCAAGCCACCCGAAGGGTTGTAGTTGGTTCTCAATGTCGGACCAGCCTACTTGAAACCTACCGTATTTGTGACGTCATTTTGACGTCACAGGCGGATTTTTTAAAAAACGGCGAAAAAACCGCAAAAAATAGGAATGCGTTCAACTAACACTAGAGAGGCTAAATAAATTTTTTATTATTTTTTTCAAGCGTCAGTGAAGCAAAAAACGGCACAGAATGGGAACGGCATAGGAAACGTACTTGGCCGTCTGCGGACAGCCAAGTACGCCCAGCAGTTCAATTATAGCAATGACAAAACAAATAAAAGGGCAAGTAACACACATTAAAACCTACAAATGATACATACATAAAAATGCTATGGACGGAAAACACAAAGTGAGAAATACAAATGCCAACTGGAAAAAAGCGACAACTATGCTGCAAGTGAGGATAGGTGACGAAAAATTTCCGGAAGAGATTACTTCTAATGGGATAAAAACCCGTTACATCGCACGGAGACACAGCACCGAACCGGCTTAGTCCTACACACTTACTCTTCCACCGGAGCACAAATCAGTAGCTTGAGCACGAGCTGAGAGTCCCGTAGAGTGAAGTCGAGCCAGCAAACCGAGCAGACGGACGACAGACGACTTGATGACGCCCCAAATCGCACAGAGACACAGCACCGAAGCGGCAGCAGCACTCCTTTGACACATCTGCCGTAACGAGAGCAGAAATCAGTAGCTTGAGCACGAGCTGAGAGTCCCGTAGAGTGAAGTTGAGCCAGCAAACCGAGCAGACGGACGACAGACGACTTGATGACGCCCCAAATCGCACAGAGACACAGCACCGCAGCGGCAGCAGCACTCTTGACACATCTGCCGTAACCAGAACACAAATCAGTAGCTTGAGCACGAGCTGAGAGTCCCGTAGAGTGAAGTTGAGCGAATATAGCGAGCAAGAGGTGTTAGTATTGATGAATTTGGCCACAGACGACTTCACTAGGAACCGAGTCTGACAAAGAGAGTTAGGGAAAAGGTTAATATTTTGTTTTCCGAGGAGTGCTCCCAAAATGTCCAAAGAATACAATTTCGGTAGCCCATTCTAGTCTAAAGCAGTCTATTCCGGAAAAATGTCGACACAAAGTCAAAAAAGGTGCAGCATAAAAAATGTCTAACAAACTATGAGCAAGATATACAGCCAAGTAAACATAACAACATCCAAAACAACATCATATAATACAACATCAGAGTTGCAATACGAAAAACAAATGCAGAGCTGTCCAGAGAAAAAGCCCGCCTGATCTGATGTGCGCTTCCTTTGTGCGGATCAAACCCACTCATCTTCGGCCGGTGGAAGGAGGCGGTATAGGTGAAGTTCGCCGTTGTAAGAGTTGCGGTCGCAAACTGCCATGAAGTCGGCGCGGTTGATAAACAATCCACCTGCAATACATAGTATTTGGAACAGAAGGAAGGCAATGAACGATTTAAAACATGAAGAACCGCCCAAGTTCGACTTTCGATAAATCTTGGCATGGCGTTGTTAAACTGTTAGTGTATTGTTCTTGTTGTAGCCGTTAACCAAGACTGTTACGACCTTCTTTATTCGGCTTACGTTTCGGCGAGTTTCGCCTTCTTCAGAGCCTGGAATAGCCGATAACATCTACAAGACTACCAGCCCAAACATCATTTCATACTACAGGGTACTAGTCTTGACGAAAACAGGAACGTGATCCGACACCACAGTTCCCAACGACTGACCTCAGAGGTGGATGCAGAAGCGGACCACCAACACCCGCAGATGGAAGTAGACGTGGGTGAATGAGCTTTGGCCCCGAGACAAACCGACTTAATCAGCCTGTGGATAAGATCACGAAGATCGAAACCCACAGAGCTGTGCGAAGGGTGCCAGGTGTTACCGCCAGGCATTCGTCCTTCCTTTTAACCCGAGGACTCGTAGCTGCGATCCAAAGCGCTTCTAATGTCCTGCGCCGATATGTCACTCTCTCGCGCTAAGATCGACACTGAGACCTCTATCAAAGCGCCAGCATGGCATCGAACCCTGTGTTCCCCCCAAGGAGTCTGGACCTTACCTTTTCTAAGGCCATCCAGATGCTCTTTTATTCTGACACAGAGGGGTCTTCCTGTCTCCCCTATGTAATTCTCCCCACATTCATTACATGACATCTGATAGACCACACCCGATGTCATACAGTCACCCTCTTTCCCGTTAGGGCACACAACGCAGGATGGTGTGAGACAGATCCTATCGTAGATTCGATTTCGAACCAGTTGCATTTTTAAGGTGCTAGGAGGGATGTCAACAACCCTCACCACATCGTGGAGATCAGCGTTACGAACACATCTGCGTATGTTTTGCTCTTCTTTGCCTGACAGGTTTGGTATAAATTTCTTTATCGCGACCGACGTTTCGACGAACTTGTCTTTTTCAAGGTCTGAAAGAAGCTCGAAATGTTTGATCGTGCAGAGTTCATTGGGTCAGAAACGTCGCGTCTACCCTTATACGAACAACATGTCCTTAGGAGAGTTAAGAAGAAAGACCACATCCGCCCCCAACTAACTCACCGATATCCCACCAGTGCCAAGAAACCGGCTCAACTGGTCGCCATGGAGCAAGTGAGACATACTAGTCCGGTCATATATACTGCTCCGAGCACGGTGGTATTGAGAATGCATGCGAAGCAGTATACGATATCTCATAGCTCACAAAAGGGGATAAAAGGCAAGAATTCACTGGTAATGGAGATGCACTCGTTCCTGTTGTTCATGGATGGATTGCGCCTGTGAATCCAGAAGGCTTCAAGAGCCTTTCTGGTCCCTATTTCGCTCTCATGATACAACACTGTGCACTTCACACTAAAATCGTCACCGGAGTGGGCTTCTGTTCGGTGTTTTCCAAGCGGGGTTAACAAGCTTTGTTTCCTCTTTCCAGCAAGATGTTCCTTAACGCGGATGCCCAGCAGCCTCCCAGTTTCCCCAATATATAATTCACCGCAGGTTAAACACTCTATCTGGTAAATGACGCCTTTCTGCGCGCAGTCTCCTGTTCTTCCATACGGACAAATCACGCAGTCTTGCGTTATACATAGGCGATCGTATAACCGATTGCGAACAAGCTGACGTTTAATGTTGTCTCTCGGGATGTTAACCAGTACAACATCCGCATCCAAGCTCGCTCGCAACAGGCATTGACGTACAGCTGCAGTGACCTTATCCAAAATGAAAGGCAGTGAAAGGCAAATTTTATTGCTAAACGCGTTAGCGTTGTGCCTGTGTTGCACACAGCTTCGTCGCACTTCGTACCCATTGAGGATAGCTATTCTGCAGGCTAACATCCGGGACTCTTCGCGCTCCTCATCACCCGTTCACATCCTAACTGCTGTTCTGAACATGTTGCGGAGCACAGCTCTTTTCACAGCTGAAGGATGTGCCGATTTTGCATGGATGATGATATTCTTGGAGCTGCCCTTGCGGTACCATTTCACACTGTACTGACCGTTTGTCACCCTAATCTGTGTGTTCAAAAAGGGTAACCAGCCTTCACACGGAACTTCTCGCGTGAACTTTATGTACTGTGATTGTGTGTTGAGAATGTTGAACAGCTCATCCATTTCGGACTGAGTTGTTGTTACGACACAGCAATCATCGATGTATCGGCAGTACATTATGGGTAGCCGTTCTATTACCGGTCGTTCAACTTTGCTCATAAAGCAAATTGCTAAAGCCGGGGCTAAACGTTGTCCCATAGCAAGTCCTCGAAGTTGCGAGAAGTATTTACCGGACCATTTGAAGATATTGCAGCTCAGGCATTCCTTGACAAGTATCATTATGTGTGACTTCCTTAAACCAAACGTAGTAATATTACCCTCGTGCTCGTCAAGCATTTCTGAGAGTGCCTGTAGAGCTGCAGTATTATCAACGTTGGTGTATAAGGCAGTCACATCAAACGATTCAATTACACAACCTGGCTGGAATCTGCAAGAGCGCAAACGTTCCAGGAACTTCTCCGTGTTTTCCAAGTGTGATGGTACAAAGTTGAGAAGCTGACCAACAATCTTGTTAAGGAACCAAGATATCCGATCGGTTGGTCCGTCTACACAACTTATTATAGGTCGTATTTTGTATGTTCCTGCAGTCAATGAGCGTTTGTCTTCTTCAGACAATTTGTGCGCTTTAAGCAAGCTGTAGAACACAGGACACGTCGGCGTACTCAGCGTTAGTCTCTTTATAAGGCGTCTATCTATACCAGCCGATTTTCCAACCGATGACCATAATGTGTTTAATCTGTGACACTGCGAATGAAAAGCTTTCTCTGAAGTTTCGCGATAAACGCTGGAATCAGCAAGGTGGAGTTCGGTGATTTCTTTGTCCAAAGCCTGTGAACAAATCACGAATTCACCTCCCTTATCGCTAACGGAAAGCCGTATTTCATTGCGTTTAATTAGGTCACGAATCTCTTTGAACCCCTCCCATTGGTCCCTTGTTAAGTTCGTTGTTCTGTCATGTCTATGCATGTGGAAAACACGCAGGATGTCTGAGGACAGAGTTCTGAACCTAGCATCGATTTCTGTGAAGGATTGAGATTCTTTGTAAAATGACCTCGGAAATGGGATCGGCGCTAGTGCAGCGTGTAACGATCTATCAATTATACCGCGTTCGGATTCTTCCCTTGCTCTTGCTCTAAGTTGGTCTCTAAGCTTATGCAACTTTGCGAAATGTGTCTGCACAGATCTCTTGCGTCATTGAAAACGAAGGGCCTAGGCTAAGAAAATCCAACGCCTTCGTAGAAACTCGTGCATCTCCAATGACAGTGACTCTTACCTGATCCCTGGTTATGGCGCTCGTGGCTTGTTGAGTTGCCCGGTCTGCATGTGCGTGGCGAACAGAGGTGGATAGATTGTTGTCAGAGTGGACTCCCCCCCTTCCATTCCTAAGGAAGTTAAACTTTGAGATAAGGGTGGACTTTGTTCTCGACCGAAGAGCAGTGCAGATCTCTTTCGATCCGCCTTCAATCCTTCTCCATATATCAGTATCAAGCAACCGTCGACAAGATTCTTCCAGCCAGGTTGTGTAATTGAATCGTTTGATGTGACTGCCTTATACACCAACGTTGATAATACTGCAGCTCTACAGGCACTCTCAGAAATGCTTGACGAGCACGAGGGTAATATTACTACGTTCGGTTTAAGGAAGTCACACATAATGATACTTGTCAAGGAATGCCTGAGCTGCAATATCTTCAAATGGTCCGGTAAATAC